>JAVGWN010003590.1:0-10209 GCA_034552555.1 Semaprochilodus insignis | reverse complement strand
GGAGGCACCGTGGTCAGCGTCAAGATGAACAGTTTGTTGTCACACGTGAAGAAGACCTGGTGTTACTCCACCTCCACCCCTACCGCATCATCTGTAGGAACTTACTGTAGTGAGAATACTGAAGCTGCATAGGATGGAGTATCACAGGACGCCATTAGGAACCTCTACAGCTCCATGCCGAGACGTCTGGGATGTTGGGTTAGCAAACATGGCGGCCCGACACCATACTGAGAGACACTACTTCTGTATGTGTAGCTCAGTAAATATTGATCATATCTGTCTAAATGTATCATCATTTATTGATCCTGGTGACCTTTAACTTCCTTCCCAATAGCACTGCAATCCCACACCTCCTTCTAGGTGCAGCTATTCTTTGATGATGAGTGTATATAATAGTGATATTATGTACCATAAGTACTTTAAGTTTAAAATCTTTTACAATTAATGTAACATGGCTCAACAGTATGTTGTAGGTATTTAGCAATTAGTTAATGATATTGATTATGAAAAAATGGCTATTTTTGACAAATTCGCTTTTTTAACACAACAATTACTGTATGTAAATCTGTCTGTGTTATATATATATGAATTATGGTCATTTCATCAGACTGCAGTGCACTGCAGAAATTGTAGGAGGCGAATTGACTTTGGATTTTTGGGTTTTGATGCACCATAAAAGAGGAAACTGCTTGCCGTACAAACAGAGTTGTAGGAGTTGAGGAGTCGTTCATTGATTAGCCTAATAATGAACTGCAGTATTGGCTTTTGCAGTGCTCATGTCGCAGATGCCGCAAACAGACCCTCCAACCAATCACATTGTTTATACACCCTGGCTGGCTCATAAAGTTGCTGTTTGTGGTTGGATAATTACTGCAGTGATTAATACGATTCAGCTGCAACAGTTCCTTTACTCCTCACTGACTCCTAACTTTACTCCAAACTGAGTGAGTAGCTTCCCGTTGCTTAAACAAGCATGTGGACAGACGGATCCTGTGTTCATGGAAAAGATGTGTTACTGTGTTTCAGAAGGGTCAAACTATTGTCCTGCATCCAACAAAGTAAACAACTATGGAGAAGCTGAAGTGACTGAAATCGGTTTTAGACCAAGGCATTATGAAAACCTGGAGGGATGGGACTAAACATCCATGTGGCCATTAGACACCTACTTGTTAGTAAGGCTAGTCATACAAATGGCTTCAGTATAAAAGGAAGCGCATGAAGTGATCACCCCCCCCCACACACACACACACCCCCATCATGCCTAGTGTCCACCGTACCAGCCTCTGGAGGCTGTGTTATGATCTGGGCAGCTTCAGTTGGTCAGGTCAAGGCTCAGCAAGACCATTCAAATGTACTGCATGACAAGGTTATTCTGCATGACAAGGATTCTTCTCTTTGCTGATGGTGGTGAGATTTGAGATCTTGTATTGATGACGGGAGAGTCGAACCCCTCTCTCTCCAGCACATCCCATAGACTTGCAATGGGGTTTAGGTCAGGACTCTGTGGTGGCCAGTTCAAGGTCATTCCTTGTGTTCCCTGAACCACTCTTTCAAAATCTGAGCCCACTGGACCTCTGCACTGTCATCTTGGAGAAGACTTAAAAGAGTGGTTTGGCTCAGCCAAAAATCAATGCAACAGAATTAAAGGTACCTCTTTAAAATAGCGCTACCCTTATAGAGCGTTTGTGAATGGCTTAAAATGAACGTATTGATGGTTATTAGTTAGGTCATAAACACTTTACAAATGATCAATAAGCAGTTATAACACATTAATAAAAAGAGCAATAGTGAGCACTTCCATATGACGAATGTGAATATGCATTGAAGCTGATGGGTTTAATGCCGACTGATGTACAAGGCAAACTAAGATCAATAAACAGCAAAATCTGAGCTTTAACAGTGCAGAAGGATACGGGTTCACTGTTAGACTAATGGCAGGTCACTATTGCCCTTCTTATTTATGTGTTGTAACTGCTTATTAATGGTTTTAAGGTGTTTATTATCTAATTAGTAACCATTAATAAGCCCATTTTAAGCCTTATTTTAAAGTGGTACCGAATTAAAATTTAGAATTGGAATTAGAATTAGCAGCACTGGACAGGAGTAAAAGTTGTGATGTTGTATAAGATTGTGGAAATAAGACCCTGTAATCAAAGCTAAAGGTGGTCCAACTAAGTATCTGATTGTGAGACGTCCTTTCTTTAACCAGGCAGTGTATATTTGTCACGCTCCCGGGTTTCCCCGTCTCCCCCGCTCTCCCGGACTCCATTTCCCAGGGGGCTACGCTCGATGACGTCACCGTCACATGTTCCCGATCGGAATCTCCGATTCGCTCCGGCTCCCCGGAGTTCTAGCCAGCTGCAGCCTATTAACTCTCACTATAAATGCCCCATGGTTTCCAATGGTTCCCCGCGAAGCTTTGCCAAACTTTGTTTGCAAATCTGAGCGTTTATTATTCGATTGTATGCTTTTCTGGTTTCGACTATCCTTTGTTTTTTTGACTACTCTTCTGGCTCGCTCCCTTTCTGGCTTTGTACTGTCTCTTTTGATCTCGACCTCCGCCTTCTATCTCTCTCTCTCTCCCTCCGGTCTTACCCTACCAACCTGTTTGCCTCCGCGGCCTGTCTTTTTCGGTTACCGACCTGTGCCTGTCCTCGACTCAGCTTTTTGTCTCTCCCCTCACGCTACGTCGTGTATTGCTGCTTGGTTGGATTGTTTGTATTTAATAAACCACTCTGACTTTTACCTCTGTGCTCATCAACCTGGAGCCTGTTTTGTCCTGACAATATTGTACATATCCATCATAAGTGTGCGTATATCAGGTATTTACGATGGCTCTGAAAGGTGCTTAGCCAGCCAGAACTGTCTGTTTCTAATTGATACAGTATTTTGATTGTATTGTATTCTTGATTTCCTGGTTCATGATTAGCCTCTGACTAATGACTGTTGTTTATTCACAGCAGTTCAACTGCACTGCTTTCCTTTTCTCCATATTGTGCAACCCAATAGGCCAGATTCCTAGTGAATGCGCCACCCAGTGCAGTGTACTTCTTGTCCCATACGACCTGTAACATAACCTTCCTCCTCTTTGCAGAGAATCCTGTGTCTGTGGAGCTGAGCTGCGGGGTCGGTCCCGTCCATGTGATTTTGGAGCCTCCTGACCCTGTGCTGCTGGACTGCCATTTGGGGGCCGCCGAGGCTCCGCTCAACATCACCTGGCTGCGGGACGGGGCGGTGCTGAGTGAGAGCGAAGCCGTTCAGCTCCTCCATAACGGCTCTCTGCTGGTCTTGCCCTCCAGTCGAGAGGTGGAGGGTGCATACAGCTGCCTCAGTGGCAGCTCCTTCGGGGCACTGACCAGCCGTACGGTCACTCTGCAGCTGGCCAGTGAGTATCTGTTTGCGGTGGCCCTTAACATTTGACTGTTATGGCAGATTGTCACATGTTGCTTTTGCTCCAGGAATCCGGCTCGACATGCATGCTGTGCTATGACCATATAATAAACAGACAGACGCGGTGATGGAGGGGATAATAAATAGGAGGTGGTATACACAGTTCTGTTTCTGAGAAAGTGGATTCTTAACAGTGTGAAGACTGAAATCTAGAAAAGAAAGAAATTAATGTGTTGTTGCTGTCCATATGTGTATTTTTATGATCTGCTGTTTACACTGTGTGAAAATTTCATGATGAAGGGACCAAAAGAAGTGGCCCAATAGTCTTCGGGAACACAGTCTGGTTCCATTGACTTGCATTAAAATGAGATGAGGTTTTGGCCCTCTCCTGTAAACTTGCCATTTTGGAGATCCTTGCTTTTCTTTGGACAGTGACGGTGTGTAGCATTGAGCAGAGAGGATGGAAAGAAATGTTCAATATTCCCATCAGTCAGCAGCTTCTTGGAATTTGGAGAGTATGCCAGTATCAGTAGCACTTTACAGATTGATGAAGTTGATATTGATATGGAAGTATTACAGCTGTAATAATTTAAACATGCTGTACTAACTAAACATGTTGCAGTTAATAAGAGGTCAGTAGTGGTAGTGGTAACAGGTTGGTAATACGGACGAATAAATGAAAAGACCGAATCGTTTATACTGAACAGTGACGTTTTTAATGGCGCTGTTAACTTTTTCTAGTTCCCGGATGTGGACGGGAACCGGAGCGGAAGTTTTACTTAGCTCCAGGGCTTCAAGATTCAAGCGTTTATTGTCAAATGCACAGAGAAACAAGCAGTTCCACTGTACACCCTGAAATTACTCTGCACTAGCTGCCAGACTACAAGCACTAACAATTACAATATAAACATGAGGTACGAAATAAACAAGCACAGAAAGGAGAGTAGAGAAAACAAGAAATATGTGTGTATGTATATAAATGAAGAAAATGTACAATATAAATGCTATGTACCGTACAGTAAGTCTGAAAGGCAATAAGAGCAGGATGCAATATTAGTGCAAATGACAGAACTGTCCAATAGCAACCAATTATTGGCTCAGGCGTCCTTATTAAGGATACATGTATCATACATAATAATACTGGTCGCTTTATAATCAAGTTTAATTAGCATATTAATTCAGATTGACTTCCTTTGATGGTAAAGCTGTTGGAACTAATGCTTCATGCCATATCATGCTTTATTATGAAGCAGAGGCCAGTAATATTTGTGGTGATGATCGATATACAAAACATTTAATTCAGTTTCAATCATTTACAGCCCAAAGCAGCTTTATGGAAACTGACGGGAGCAATATATACGATTTTTGTTTATTTCAATGAACTGAAATTAACTGAATGTGGCACATCAAGCATGTCTGTGTATCATGTTGCAGTTGTAACCACTGAAGTATTGAAGCATGCTAACCAGCTAGCCCTGACTGGTCCTGTCTTGTAATACCACTTTGTACCTGAAGAGGCAATAGCGAGTCAGTGTAGTGTGGAGTGAAATCAGTCCAGCATGAGAGGATGAAGAAGTAGCGCTGCTGCCCTGGCGGCGTATTCTAACCTCTTCTCCGTCATGCTGAAGGTGCTGCTCCCGGTTAGATCATTTAAAGGCAGGTAGCCAATGAAAGGAGCGGTAAACACAATGATGGCTGACCAGTTTTAATCCAATAAAAATGGAATACAGCAACAGCAGTGCAGTTACAGCTCAGTTATTGTGCAGTTCCGGAATTCTGGATCACAGGGATCCGTGTTTGTCCGCAGAGAGAGAGAGAGAGAGAGAGAGAGAGAGAGAGAGAGGAAATGACATTTGTACAGTATCACGAAGAAGAGGCCAAAACTGAACTGCACCGCCCACTGCAAAATACAGCGTTTAGTCCTCTGGATTCTGTAAGAAGAGTAAACCTCCACCTACGGCCCTCTTTCTCTCCCTCTCTTCTCTCCCCCCTCTCTCTCTTTCTCCTACAATGTAATGCTCTTATCCGGAGCGCTACAGATCTCTTTGCTTGGCTGGAGCTGAGGCTTGTCCTCACCTGGCTGGGGATAAGGACTCGATTGTACTCTATTGTGCCATCGGAGAGGAAGGGGGACTATATCAGGCTTCATCCCCCTCTTTCTCTTTCTCTCTCTGTCTCTCTCTCTCTCTCTCTCTCTCTTCCCTGCTTTTTCTCTCTGTCCCGTGCTTTCATTCCCTCACTCACCTGAGTTTAAGGTCACTCTCCAGACGGGGGAGATGCTTTTCTTACAGTCATTATCCTTTTCATGGTCCATCTCTTGCTCTCTCTCTCTCTCTGTCTCTCTCTCTCCATTCCTATTTATTCACTTTGGCTAAATGGCGGTCATGACAGCGCTGATGATACCTGTTAGCTCTGGCAGCAGGACTTATGGGAATTACAGTTTTGGGAAGAGCGTGAGATAACCTAAAGGAGAGAGAGGCAGGAAGACGATAAAGAGGAAAGTGTGCGGGCGAGAAGTCCTCGGGACGGTTAAGAGCGTCCTTCAGAGGTTGGAGGATCTAATCGGCTGCAGGGCAGAGTTTGAGAGATGGACGGGCAGATGAGGATGGGATGTAGGAGGGGGCTGTAGCACCGCTCTGTTAGTTAATGAAGCATTCCAGCTCTTGGGCGGCTCGGATTTCACACTTCCCGAAACTATCGGTCTTAGAGTGCGATGGCTCTGTGTGATGTTGGAAAGTGAAACATTGGAAACAAAGTGATGGGTCTGAACTTGTGTGGTTTCTCCTGATTCTTCCATTTGGTCTCTCTTCTCAAAGTTCTCACCAGTGACCAGTAGAGACAGTGATATCAGAATCATATCAGTACTGACAGACTGAGAAACTGGAGATGTGATTCTATTTGGCCGATATTTCAAATATATATTTAATGACATGTCTATCAGCTATTGGGAAGGAAGGTAAAGGTCAACAGGAACAATAAATGATGATACATTTAGACTGATATGATCAATATTTATTGAGCTACACATACAGAAGTAGTGTCTCTCAGTATGGCGTCGGGCCGCCATGTTTGCCAATGCAACATGCCAGACGTCTCAGCATGGAGTTGTACTCCATGGTGCTGGTACTAACAGGATGACTCATGGAGGCATCACTGCTCGCTGAATGTCCGCTATCATGGCTGTTGGGTCAGTCAGGTACAGTGTTAAGGTCCGTCTTTGCTTGTGTCACATGAGTGGTTACGCGTGAAACTTGAATCATTCACATGTCTCACAATGTCAAACCAACCCACCAAGTTTCATTCCTGTCAGTTGATTCCTTCAGTTTGCAAGTATAAGCACAACTGTTTTTTTGACGATGAGTGCGTGTGTATATATATACACACAGACACACACACTCGTATACATATATGCTGTGTACTGTACGGTCTGTGTGCGTCTGTATCTACTGCAAGTTTAAAAGTCATAGGAGCAGAACATTTGCATGTATTGGTGTAAATGACAGCAGCCAATTATAGACTTGGCAGGTACAACAAATATACTTCGACGCGCGCTGAGCTAAAAGTCAAAGGGTTTTTATTTAGCAGTTGGACAGTAAGAGTCAGCAGCAACAAGACGACAATCATACACAGGGCGAGACTAGAACGAGAACAGAAAGACAAGCAAAGGTCAAGAGCCAGAGAGACAGAGTAAGGCAAACCAATCCAGAGGAGAAAGCAAGACAGTAGACCAGAGAACAAAGGGAAGTCGAGAACCAGAGAACGAACAAACCGACCAGTGACCAAAACCAGGAGGAGAATCCGAGAGGGAGAGAGTCAGAAACAAAGTCAAAATTAGGGAGAACAAGCAGATGTGAACATGAGAGACCGCTCGGTATGCAAACTAGGTTTGGCAATACTTCGCAAAGAGGGTTTGAATCTGAGGGGTATATGTGCTGGTGTGGGTGTGCAATTCGGAAGAGCTGGACCTAGGAAGTTGGGTGTGATTGGTGGATTCGGGACATGTGACTGTGACGTCATTGGGGAGTGAACTCTGGGAGATGGAATCCGGGAGATCTGAGGCAGCGGGGAAACCCGGAAGCGTGAAAAGACTCTAGTATTGTTTTTATTAAGTATACATGTCACATCATACACATAGTGTACATAATTCAGTATAACAGTAATAACGCTGGGTCTTATATAGACTGGATAATAGATGAATAGTGATTAGAGGACTGAGCATGAACTACGTGACAGGTCAGATACTTGTGGCAGAGGAGCATGAGGTGGGATGATGGTTGGAGGGAGTGAAGGTGTTCAGAGCCCTGATGGCCTGAGGGAAGAAACTGTTCCATAATCTGGTGGTTCTTGATTTTACACTAGAAGTCAGTAGCTCATCAAATTTTCTGACTGGTGTGTTTCTGCACATCATCTCTAGCTTTTATCCTTCTGCTGCCGTCTATTTTCTCTGTGTTTATGTATTTCCATATTTTCGTAGCAGCACTCTCATGAATCCCCTGGGACCACATCATGACCCACATGGGGGTTGTGATTGTCAGGTTACCCCCGTTTCGGATTTCTTAAGTCATTTTATGGCGCATTGCAACGTTTGTGACTCTCCTGAGTCTAGCCGTTAGGTCTTCACAGTACACAGTGTTACAGCCTTCTGAGGATCTTGCTACCGGCACCTTTATGGAGTGCATTCAGTTTAGGTGTTCCTGAACTTTTAAACTTCTATAGCTGAGTCCACACCTGATTTAAGTCCCTCAATCGTCCCATAGCCTTGATTCAGGACTGGACTGAAAACCTTCACAGGCATTTAATGTAGACAGTTTATTTCGTTTACAGTAGCAAGGCAAACAAAGGAGAAAGGTTCAGAAAGTTCCGTGGTGGGTGTGAAAAGTATTCCATGGCCGTCCTGTTCATGGGAGGATTGTTAGTGCTCACCTAAACTGATCCATACCAAAGAGAGTATCAAGACTGTAGCCATATGCATACAGCAGTTATCTACCAATAATATCTTGGTAAGTAAAATGATCTTATCTCTAGCTGAGATATCTTAAAATTCTCATTTTGAACACCGTTGTTGGCTGATTCTAAGATTATTTTACTTATTTCCTGATGATTTTTTAATTGTTTTAAAAATTTTAAATTTTACATTTTAGTAAGCCAGTTTTTCTTACTGTATTAGCAGATAATATGTCAGAAACAAGGAACTCGGACCGACGTGAACAGAGATAAATGGCAGGTTGGTTTTATTAAACAATGGGACAGTCGAATCAAACAGCAACACACAACACAACATGAAAGGATCAGGCGATAAACAGGCGAGAGTCGGGGCAAGCAGAGGTCAGAAACCGGAAACACAGTCAGCGAGGCAGACAAGTTTAGAAGGGCTAGGCAAGAGGAAGGTCAGAGGAACGAAAATGAAGATCGGAAGCCAGAGACGATATGATAACAAAGCCAAAAAGGGAGAAAGCCAAAGGGGTAGTCGAGGATAAAGAGTAGATCGGAACCGAAGAGTAGATATATAGAAAGACTGCTCGGAATGGCAAAACAGGGTTTTGGCAAAACTTTGCAATGATGAAGTGACGGTGAGGGGTTTATATACTGGAGTTAAGGGGGTTAAACTAGGGACAGCTGGGGCTAGAACTCCTAGAGGTGACCTAGAGCGGATCTGGTTGGACGGCTGGGGACATGTGGACGTGACGTCATCGAGCGAAGCCCTCTGGGAAGTGGAGTCCGGGAGAGTGAAGGAGCCGGGAAGACCCGGAAGCGTGACGTAATGTTGCTTATTTTACGAAATGTGCATGAAACAAACCAAATTATCTGCCAATATCGTGAGAAAATTTGGCTTAATAAAATTACTTTAAAAATGTCTGAAAAGAAGTTTTAAAATGACCTCACAGCTGTCTTATGAATTAGAATTTGAAGATGAGTCAACTAGATACAAGATCATTTTGCTTGCCAAGATCATTTTTGCAGTGGATCTTTAGCTAGCTAGAAGAAGCAGCTAGCTCGGTATTTCCAGCATGGACATCATGGCACACTGCAAAAAACTTTATCTTGGTAAAAAACGTTATCTTGTATCTAGTTCATATATCTTAAAATTCTAATTTGGAGATTGTTGTAAGCTAATTTTAGGATCATTTGACTTATTTCCAGACATTTTTACTTGTTTTTGGTGATTATTGTAAGCCATATGTTCTTACTATATTGGCAGATTATTTATTTAGTTTTAAGCACATTTCTTAAAATAAGATTATATGCCAATATAGTGACCAAATCAAGTAAAAGTGCCTGGAAATAAGTCAAATGAGCTTACAACAATCGCAAAGTGAGAGGTTTAAGACATCAACTGATTATAATACCAGTTTAATTACCAAGATATTATTTTTTGTGGTGTGCCCATGCGTCAGCAACAAGTACCTGCTCTGTCACGACTGTAGTGAGATGGGACACACTTACAGAAGTGTTGTCAACAGGGTTGTAGCCCCTTTTCACGTATGACTGTTTACACTTGCCCTAAGAAACATGGGAGTGCTGAATGCAGACAGTTTCTCTGCACCCCGTGGAAGTAAGCTGTAAATACCACTTCATCACAGCTCTGCGGTTATTTGAGTCCCTCAGAGAAAATGATAGAATTCACATCTTCCCCGGAAAGGATGGCATGATGCCGAATTCCTGGCCCTGATACTGCAGGCAATATTGCCACCTGGAAATCGAGTCTGAAACTGCTGAGCTAAGATGTTTTTTTAGGCCTTTTATATTCTAATGAATGCGATTATGTACTCCAGATAGAGGGAGCTGATCAAATCAGCAATACAGAACATTGGCAGTGGA
>JAVGWN010003589.1:0-10209 GCA_034552555.1 Semaprochilodus insignis | reverse complement strand
ATAAATACTATACAGAAAATAAAAGTGCTTTTGGGGCCACTGTAGTGCTGAAGGTGCTGAAGGTGAAGCTTTCATTCTCTAGAAGACTGAAGCAAGTTTTCTTGTGGTAGCTCTCTGCATTTTGCACCATCCATACGTCCTTTAAATTAAATACAATTCCCAGCATCCACTGGGATAAGAAAAGCATCCCCACAACATGATACAGCCACCACCATGCTTCTCTGTTGGCAGGTGAATGCTGAGAAATGGTTTGCTGAGAAAGTTTTGATCGAGTATTCAACCGCTGTGCTGTTGAAGCCTACATAAATGAAAGGTACTGTCCAAACGAGGACACCATTGCTTTTCAATTGTCCTCTGCTCGTAAATAATTTAGAACCTTTTGCCATTTGTGTTTGCACACAGAGGAATTTGTCTACCACATTTAACCCAACTGTGAAGTGAAACACCCACATACACACACACTAGGGGGCAGTGAGCACACTTGCCCAGAGCGGTGGGGGTTAGGTGCCTGGATCAGGGCACTTCAGTCATTACAGTTGGTACAGGGAATCAAACCAACAACCCTCACAAGGCTGGTTCCCGAACCTCTAGCCCGCAGCTGCCATAATAAATAAAAATTATTAAAGAAGTTAATCTGAGGTTAATCTGTTCCGGATTAAAGACCCCCTTAATTCAGGTACCACTGAATTGCACAAGATCAGAAAAGGCTACACATCTACATCCAGGTATATCCCAGTGAGCACTGCTGGATCAACTGTGAGGAAATGGAAGTTGGATCATATCACCCATGTCTGGACAAGTCCATCCCTCAAAACCCAGCATCAGAGAAAGAAGTGGACAATGTGAGGGAGGAAGATCACCACCCATCACTGTGACGGAGCTACACACTGAGTTCAGAGCTCTCTACACAGCTAGCCTGCATGGGACAGTGGCTAGAAAGAAGCCATTATGGTTGAAAAAACAGTCAAAGCATGTCAGGACCCTGCTAAAAAGTAGGATAAGTAGGTTTCTAGGTGAAAATTGAACTTCCTGGCCAAATTTCAAGATGCTATGTGTGTTGCAAAGCTAACACTGCCTATTTCTCAACAATCACCATTCCAATAGTGAAGCATGGTGGTGGCAGTGTCATGTTGTGGGGATGCTTTTCCTTATTGTGGACTGGCAATTTTGGCAAATTTGAAGGACGTATGGATGATGCAAAATGCAGGGAGCTACTGCAAGACAACCTGCATCAGTCTTCAAAAGAACGACAGCTTTGAAGAACTTAACCTTTCAGCACTACAGTGGCCCCGGAAGAAACCCAGGACTAGTTGAACAACAAGGAGGTGGATGCTCATTCAACAATGTCTAAGTTAAAGTCCAAATCTCAATCCAATTGAGAAACTGGGCATTGATTCAAATATACAAAAGCCTCAGTGAGTAAATATCAGATGTTGGAGTGTTTATTGTGTCCACACTTTCACCTTTATTACAGCATCCATTCTTTTCAGGAGACTCACTTTTTCAGTTTCTCAAAGAGCCGTAATTTCAATGTTCAGTCTTAGAAGTTGGTTTAGCATTTTCTGCTTCTTCTCACAATCCAAATAGCCCCAAACACATTCAGTGATGTTGAGGTTCTGGACTCTGGGGTGGTCAGTCCATTGTTCTGAGAACACCAGCAGCAGCTTCTTTGTTGCTTTGTCTGATGTGTCTGTCTCCTTTTCTCAGTTGAGGAGCTTCTTGCACAGCTACACCTCCTTTCAGAACTCCACATCGTTGAGGTGTCGTCTTCTCACAGTGGAAGGATGGACGGAAGTACCCGTGGATGTTCTCAGATCTGAAGCAAGAGTGGAGCTTGAGTGGAGCCTCACTCTCTCTCAAAGATGAAAGTGCTGAAGGTTTATCTGACGGGGACAGTGTTTCTGGGTCTACCAGGTGTTCCAGGTGGTTGTTAGGAGTCCCATTTTGTCTTTAGCTTTTAATCATTTTAATCGACTCCACTCTTTAATCCAGCAGGGTGTTTTGCTTATTGTTACCCTCCCCATCCACTGGTGCATGATGATGTCATCAAAACATCAGACAGTGTTTTCAGTTGATGGGAGATTGTAAATGATGTTACATAACGAATCATACTTAACACGAGCAGGTCAATTTTGATTTCTTTAAAGAAGGTTCCTCTCAGTTCTTTAAATAACATTCCATTGAGGGAACCACGAGTGGTCTCTCCCAACCCCCCCCCCCCCAACCCCAACCCAAAAAAGCATGTTTTGCCTCTTTATTTTTGAGGGTAAACAACTCCACTCTTCCAGTTTGTGCTCCACTCTTTGCTGCAGATGCTGTATTACTCAACAAGCCCAGCAGACCGTCACCAGCTTGTCAGAGCACGCATGTCACCATGGCTTCCGTCCGGGTTAAACAGTAAATACCTCAGTCTCTCAGAGCATGGTGGGGGGACGGGACAGGGGGGCAAAGCTTGAGAAATCAGAGCCGAATTTTTCCATTACAGTTCAGCTCAGAGCTCATAGCAGCCTGCAGGAACCTGCTGTTACCAACCGCTCCATACCAGGGTGAACTTTTCACATCTGCGTTAAGACGTTACGTCATGTGACTGGTGAGATCTTTGTTGGACGTAAAACCTGAAACACGCAGACATGAAAGAGTTGCATGTGCTCTCGGAATACATCAGTAAACAAATGAGTAAGGCAGGTGAGTAGATGCCAATATCACTGTCAGGTCTGCAACACATGAAGCTGAATACCTATGTATGTGTAGTAATATGCAAAATATTAATAAATAAATAAACAAATATGTGATTAAAAAAAGCAAGCAGGTGCTCGTGGTGCAGCATACCAGCAGGCTAAATGTGTACATGTGCCTGCTGTGGCTCTGCCGGGAGAGGGCATGCCGACTGGGAAAGCCCAACACAGGAACACTGGTGCGAGTCAACCAACACGCCTTATTTACACATATAGAGTGTGACCAAGCAAAGCAGGACTGGGCTCACTTAGCCTTGCTTTAAAGAGTCCCTCTTTATCTTTCTCTGTCTTTCCCGCATGTGTAGCCAGGAGGCCAGCGTCCTCTCCTCACGCCAGAGAGAGAGAGAGAAGAGTCCATGCTCCTCCTGTAATTCAGTGCAGCTGTGCACAATCAGAGGAGGAGGCGTGTCCACCTCTCCACTGCCACACAGTTCTTTATAATGAATAAATCAACGAGTAAGTAAATAAATAAATAAATAAACATTTGAAAGTTGATAGAAGAACCCCTTCGATCAAACGCAATGTGTGTATTGTACTGTAATAAACAAACAAACAAAAATAATGAAAAAAATGAATAAACAACATGAACTATCTTTGTGCGATCGTGTACATAAATACCTGACTTTATGTACATGTTTAATGTAAGACATATGCCTACATGAATAAATAAATAAATAAATAAATAAATAAATATAGGTGGTTCATATATTTAAACATGGCATCAAACTCAATGTGTGTATTGTATACAATGTACAATGTAATAAACAAACAAACAAACAAATTAATGAATAAACAATACGAATAGTCCTTGTGCAATCATGTGCAAATTACTATACCAATGTCTTTATGTGCAAGTGCAATGTCAGACATATGCCTACATGAGTACATATAAATAATGTACATGCATACAATAAATAAATAAATAAATATTTATAGGTGGATAGAAGATGCCTTCAAACAAACATGCTATCAAACTAAATTGTACTGTGTACTGTAATTAACAAATAAATAAATAAATAAATAAATAAATACATAAATATGTACATACATAAATAAATAAATAAATAACTACGTAAATAAATAAATGAATAAATACATGCATACATACATACATACATACATACATAAATACATGCATACATACATACATACATACATACATACATACATATATAAATAAATAAATAAATAAATAAATCAATAAATAAATGTTCTGAAATACACCTTGTGGTTCAACCTGGACACATATTCAGTGATGTGACCGGGGTCACGGGGTGTTTCGGGTTTTACATCAGACACCCTCCCCCAGGTGACCCAGCTGGTGGTGATCAGGCCCCGACTTGTGTCCAGGTAGTCCACTACGCCACGTTTCCCCCTTCCTCAACCAGAGCCAGCATGAAGCCTTTTCAGCAGCTGATACGATGTTCTTCATGGCTCTTCACCTGTGCAGTCCGCAGATCCCTAGGAATCCCAGGACCCGATGTAGAGACTGGCCTGCAAAGATCCTGCAGCCCACTTCAATAGGCTCGCAGTGGGCCTTCCACCCATTCCTCCGACACTCAGCCACCAGGTCCGCGTACCTGGCCAACATAAATGCGTTTGTAAGCTTTATTCAGGATATCAAGCAAAATGTGTGTGTGTGTACTGAAACAAACGGACAAGAAAACAAACAAATAAATAAATAAACGTGTTCTAATTAGAATTCTGGTGCGAATTGTGCACAATACCATCCGTCTATGTCTACATGAAGAAATGACTAAACAAATAAGTAAGCAAATAAACAAACAAACAAACAAATAAATAGTCCTTTTGCAAAACTCATGCACAATGCCATCCGTCTATGTCTACATCAAGAAACAATTAAACAAGTAAGTAAGCAAACAAACAAACAAGCAAATAAACAAACAGTCCTTTTGCAAAACTCTGCAAAACACCATGCGGCTATGTCTTTAGGCACATGTGCCATGTAAGGCATACACCTACATGAATAAACAAATAAACAAATAAGCAAATAAACCAACAAAAAATGAAAAATAATAAGGAGGAAATGAGGGGAAGACTGCATAAATTCACTGAACCTTTCCTTTAAAAACAAAGAGGTTCTTAGAGTCATGCCAGAGAAGAACCACTTTTAGTTTTCTAAAGCACAATTTCAGGTACGGTTCTTTAAAGAACCCTGCTTCCAAAAGTGTAACATGACTATTGAGGGACATACAACTCATCAGATGTCTGGTTACCATCCCCACCACTGTGAACAATTCTGACTCTGTTAACTTCTCCAGAACAAAGCGTTCTAACCACTCCACATAGGAAAATCAGGAAAATCAATGGAATTCCTACCTCTGTCTCTGGGATCTGAATCAGATCCATCTAAATGAGGCCGTCTGTGTGAACGGCGTGGGTTAGTGTTAGGGGGTTTGAAAGCAGGATGTGTTGGTATGTGATCGGACCTTGAACTGCCCATCATTATGGATTAAACCTACACCGGCATTCCCAACGACAGCAGGGAAGAGGCCAATCAATTAGGGTGCACGCTCCTGCGCAGCTCATTCATGAGAACAGGAATTAATCTACTTCACACGTTAAGCAGGGCAGATGAGGAGTGCGGCTGCGGCAGCCTGCGGCGGGGCTGGGATTAATAACGCTCAATTGAAAACAAGCTCAAGGATCTCATTTTCGTGCGGCGCAGCCTGCGTGCGGCAGGAGCGTGTAATGCACATTGCAATTTAGATATTAGCCCAGAGACAGTGAACACTGAGGCACCAGCCAGCCAATTATCAGCAAGCTTTCCTCCGCAGCCTGCAGCCGGCTAAACGTCAGCCCAGGCCAGGGTGATGGCATGGTGCTTGAAGGGCTCTTCTTTTGGCTTGCTTATTTATTTATTTATTTATTTATTTATTTATTTCAGTGCACATGCACATGTAACCTTGATGGTATGGCCACTGATATTATGTCTTACCGCATACTGTACTGTATATGTGTATCTATCTATTTATCACCAGTTCTTCAATGTCCAGGACCCCCACAGGACCACCACAGAGCAGGTATTATGTGGGTGGTGGATCATTCTCAGCACTGCAGTGACACTGAGTGACAATGGTGTGTTAGTGTGTGTTGTGCTGGTGTGAGTGGATCAGACACAGCAGTGCTGCTGGACACCTCAGTGTCACTGCTGGACTGAGATCATCCACCAACCAAAACTTTCCAAACAAAAGGGTCCTGTGGGCAGCATCCTGCGGGCAGTGCCTTGTGGCCGGCGACCTGTGAGCAGCGTCCAGTGGGCAGCGTCCTGTGGGCAGTGTCCTGTGGGCAGCATCCTGTGGACAGTGTCCTGTGGGCAGTGTCATCCTGTGACCACTGATGAAGGACTAGAGGATGACCAACGCAAACTATCCAGCCAACAGCTTTGGCTGGGCAGCGTCCTGTGGGCAGCTTCCAGTGGAAAGTGTCCTGTGAGGAGCGTCCTGTGGGCAGCATCCTGTGGGCAGCGTCCTGTGACCCCTGATGAAGCAGCAGATGAGCTAATAGAGGGTCTAATAGAGTGGACAGTGAATGGACACAGTGTTCAAACACTCCAGCAGCGCTCCAGCACTCCAGCACACCTTTAAATATGTGCAGACATTTATATACATACAGTCTTAAAGGTACAGTAACAAAAACAGCCTGTTTCATTCTAAGGGATAAAGGGCTATAATGCATGATCTGGGCCCTTTAAGCAAGGGGACAAGCCTCTTACCATAAGCACTCAGTTGCCCCTTTCTGGTCGTATCACTCTGACCTGTACTAGAAAACAGCTCAGCCATCCTTAGCTGTGAATAGAAGCCGGCATGTTTTGCAGCACCTTTGTGAGTCTGTTTCACAGATACACATGCACTCTTCACAGCTCGACACACAGACTGTTCCACTTTAGCACAAGGCTGGCATGTTCAAAATATTCCTATCTCTCTTTATCTGTGGAATTTTCATTATCCAACATATACTGACAGTGTTAACCCTTAGAACCCTAGGCCTGTGCCTTATAGGCAGATTGCATGGCTCTACCCGCCATTCTGAGTGACTCCACTACAATGTCTTTGGTGATGTTGACATGGTGTTAAGGACAGTCGTCATAACGGTCTGTGTGTTTGTCTGCCAATGGTGCTGGCACTAACAGGATGACTCATGGAGGACATCACTGCTTGCTGCTCGCTCGTGGCTATTGGGTCAGTCAGGTACAGTGATAAGGCCCGTCCTTGCTTACGTCACACGCACGGCCGAGTGTGAAACTTGAATCATTTGCATGTCTCACAATGCCAAACCTACCCACCAAGTTTCATTCCAGATGTTTTGCACAACTATTCTTTGGACGATGAGTTATATATATACACCCATCAGCCATTGTATCTACACTCACTTTCCCCTTTATCAGCTCCACTGACCATATAGGACACTCTGTAGTTCTACAGTTCCAGACTGTAGGCCATCTGTTTCTCTGTATACTCTATTACCCTGTTCTTCAATGGTCAGGACCCCCACAGGACCACCACAGAGCAGGTATTATGTGGGTGGTGGATCATTCCCAGCACTGCAGTGACACTGACGTGGTGGTGGTGGTGTGTTAGTGTGTGTTGTGCTGGTGTGAGCGGATCAGACACAGCAGTGCTGCTGCTGGAGTGTTTAAACACTGTGTCCACTCACTGTCCACTCTATTAGACACTCCTACCTTGCTGGTCCACCTTGTAGATGTACAGTCAGAGACGATAGCTCATCTGCTGCTGCACACTGCAGTGCTGGTCATCCTCTAGTTCTTCATCAGTGGTCACAGGACGCTGCCCACAGGACGCTGTTGGACGCTGGATGGTTTTAGTTGGTAGATGGTTCTCAGTCCAGCAGTGATGCTGAGGTGTCCAGCAGCACTGCTGTGTCTGATCCACTCACACCAGCACAACACACACTAACACACCACCACCACGTCAGTGTCACTGCAATGCTGAGAATGATTCACCAAACACATAATACCTGCTCTGTGGTGGTCCTGTGGGGGTCCTGACCATTGAAGAACAGGGTAATAAAGTATGCAGAGAAACAGATGGACTACAGTCTGGAACTGTAGAACTACAGAGTGTCCTATATGGTCAGTGGAGCTGATAACATGGACAGTGAGTGTAGATACAAGGATGTTATGGCTGATTGGTGTGTGTGTGTGTGTGTGCGTGTGTGTGTGTGTGTGTTAATTATTAATGTAATTCATACATAAACATATATCGTGCTGTAGCCAGCATCTTACTTTATTTCACTGTATCTTATTTTGCACCAATAAAGTTCTGACCTCAGAATTAAGAGTATTTAACTGAAACACCATGTTATTCCAGAAGGCTTCCAAAATAAAAGTGCTATATCTCCTTCTATATAAACACCTTAATACTCCACTAAGCCTAAACCCATCGGTCTGTGTAAATACAGGTCATTTCCTTTATTACTACAAGTCCTGACTGCTGTGTTTCACCAGTCCACCCACCAACTCCCCTCCCCTTCGCTGCGCAGTGAAACAGCACCATCTAGCGGTGATGGGTATAACTGACCATTGATCCTTATAGAGATGCTCACAAGGAGCTATTTTAAGAACTCACATCCGGCCCACTGCGTTAGGCACAGCCATGATCTGTCTGTCTTACTAGTAAAGGTCTGGCACAGTAGACCATACTGCAAGCAAAGAGGCTGCTGGTTTTCCAACCCAAGAGTCCAGATCAGCATAATGAAAATTAGAAAATGCTAAACCAACATATTCCTATAGACATCTTTCAAAACATGGAATCAACATATGTACATAAACATCAACATATATACATACACATCAGCACACACACACACACACACACACACACACACACACACACATATTTCTATATATTTCTGTATATAAATATACATATATATATATATCTCAGCATCTTTTCTGCTCTATATTTTTTCTCATTTATTTTTCCTAAATTTATCTTATTTTTATTTCGATTTTATAAGTGTTATGTATTAATTAAATTTAGATCCTAGAAATTTAGGAAAATTAAGTAAGGTAAAACACAGACAGCAGAAAAAAACATATTATTACATACTCATTAGCAATGACACTGAAAAGTAATAAAGATCGTTTCTGCACATGATTTGAAAAGATTAATATTACATATGAAAAAGGAATCATAATGTAAACATATCATAAATATATGAATGTTTTATATCATTATTATAAATATATTATTTGATTGCATTATTTAGAGAATATGACTTTTGCATAACCAGTTCACTCTAGTGGTTAAAAGCTCTGAGTGTGTGTGTGTGTGTGTGTGTGTGTTATTTATGAATTGACAGACTGAGCCTGAAAGCAGCCTCGTGGAGAGTCGCTGACGCGCATGCGCAGAACCCACAGAGAGCGTTGCTGCTGCTGGCCGAGGTGCTGCTGCTGCTGCCCGGCTGACCGTAACGGCGGACGAAATGTGGGGAAAGAGCGGCGCAGCACACCATCCCTCCAAGGAATGTGGTTAACCAGGAAACCTCGGACCCAGAAAACACCGTCCTTCTCTCCCGGGTCGCTCCGCTCTGGTCCGATATGCTGCTGGCTGAGTCTCTCTGACGGAGTGAGGAAAACAGGGCGCCCTCGCGCTCGAGGAAGAGCGACCGTTACAAGACGACCGTTAGAATCCGCAAACATGCACGCGACGCCTCTGCTGAGGGGACCGAGGCTGGAGGTCGCGCTCACGGCGCTGCTGTGGCTGTGTGTGTCGCTGTGTGCCGTGTGCTCGGCGATGGGAGAAGATGATTTCAGCGCGGAGGTGAGTGAGACTGGCCGGCCCACACTCGCCTTCTGCTCTGGCTTTACGAGCAACGTTACTGTACGGCCAGCTTCTTATCCGAATTCTCCAGTCCGCCTTAAATGGGGCAGCAGTTACAGTCTGGCGCCTGGGGTAGCTTACGGAACCGCTGCACAGTTTAAGGTGGACTGGGGNGTCTGGCGCCTGGGGTAGCTTACGGAACCGCTGCACAGTTTAAGGTGGACTGGGGGAGTTCGATTGAGAAGCTCACTCTAGCTTGGTGATAAACGGGCTAGTGAGTGTAAATGATTGTATATGATTGTACAATGTGTCCTGAAGCTCGCCGTGATGGGATATCGAGGCTACTATGAATGAAGCTAGCTAGCTAAGCTAAGCTAATATTTCAGTGTCAGGTTCGTACCGTGGTAATATTACAGCAGTGACACCTACACCTACATTAGCTACAATGCTCGGGTAGCACCACGACGATGTAGAAGAACCACCTTAACATGCCTTAAAGAACATTTTAGACTGTTCTTTATAGTCCTTAAGATGAATTAGTATGAAGAACGTTTATAGAATATGGCCTCATTCACACTACCGGCCCAAATCCGATTTTTGGCATACCCATATTGCATCCAAATAGATTTGTGATAGCCTGGATGGCAAAATCCCACATTAGCTGTGTT
>JAVGWN010003588.1:0-10210 GCA_034552555.1 Semaprochilodus insignis | reverse complement strand
TGTGTGTGTGTGTGTGTGTGTGTGTGTGTGTGTGTGTGGAAGCTATCAACTGCCGGTGCCACATTTCTGGTTGCTATTGGTTCATTTTTTAATGTGACTGCTTTGACTCCACCCACAATATAAGTACAATATTAACTTTCATTTAAATTCATGAATTATTCAGATTCGACTGTTGTTTGTAATGGTTACATATTGTTGCACTTAATGCATCATGATTAATCCCCATTTTATAATTATTAATCTCCATTACATGATAGAAAAACAATTTCTCTGTGAATCAGCAACAGTGAATTAGCATTAACAATCTGAGTGTTTTGATCATCCTATTTCATCCTATGCTTGGACATCATCTGAAGACCCCAGACACTGCTTACATTGTGTCCACAGTTCATAAGACAGGCCAATAGAAATGAAAATATGCTTATGATATTTTATATTACCTTACATTGAAAGAAATTAACTTTTTTTGGTTTCTCTTTTGCTGCGTCCTGTTTCTTTTCTCTTCATCTTATCTTATTCTTTTTCTGGCTCTCCCTCCGTCTCTTTCTTTCTGTCTTCACTATCTATATATTTTCCCTCTCTCTCTTTTCTCCTTTTCTTTCTTTCATTCTTTCATTCTTTCTTTCATTTTTCCTTCTCTTTTTTCAATCTTCTTATGAACTATTTCTCTCCTGTACTCTATACCTTTTGCACTCTCCCCCTCTCTGTCCCCCTCTCTCTTTTTTCTTCCTGCACATACACACACACACACACACACACACACACTCTCACTCTCTCTCTCTCACTCTCTCTCTCTCTCTCAGATTCCTTTGTGCAGAGTAATTCGCTTCAACATTGATTACACCATTCACTTCATAGAGGAAATGTCACCTGAGGTGAGTCTTTTCTCCTTGGCACCATTTATTCCTTTTTACTCCTTTCTCTTTATTTTTCTTCCTCTTCGTTGGTTGCTGCGTTTTGTCTTGCTAGATTGTGTTACAAAACATTTAATTATGGTGTGTGTGTGTGTGTGTGTGTGTGTGTGTGTGTGTGTGTGTCTGTGTGAGTGTGTGTGCTCCTTTCAAAATAATGAAACCTGCAGATGTAAAATGCTAACTGAAAGAATGTTCGTTTTTGTCAGAACTACTGTGTGAAGGGGCTGGAGCTGTTTGCCTCGTATCTGTTTCAGGACATCCTCGAGCTGTACGACTGGAATCTCACAGGTGAACTGGCACTCTGACTCAGTCGAGACGCATTCGAGATTTTTAAACATTTTAAATATCTTAATTACTTTTCAGATTTTTAGATTTAGATTTTTAGACATGGCACTGGTCTCGTTTCTATATCCAGAATGCTCTGTTTTATTCGGGCCCACACCCAAGTGTTAAAAAGCTGACCCAGCTGTGATATGTCTGCCATTCAGGTCCGGAGGAAGATGACCCCCCCGGCTGCCAGAGGTTTCACTTCATGCCTCGATTTGTCCGCTTCCTCCCAGGTCAGTCCATAATGACTGGTGGTTGTGTTTGTCAGGTATCAGGGCGGGTTGCTGTATTTAATTATTTGTAGTAAAACATTGATTTTATTTCATTATAAAATGTTATGTTTGTGTATTGTTTAATTTGTTTAGATATTGGAGGGGAAAGTCTGATTCCATTGACTTGCATTAAAATTAAATTAGGTTTTCGGCGTTTCCTGTAAAGTTGCCATTTTGGAGATACCTGATATTCTTTGGACGGCGTCAGTATAATTGTTCTAGCAGTGCTGTGACAATAACTGCATTACCGCAGTCATGTGATGCCTACTCTTTGCCAGCATACTTCATTTTTCTAACTTTATTTAACTTGAGTTAACTTTATTAACAGCTTTCTGTTAGTAAGCTGAAGAAGTTTAGGCTGTAACATGAGCTGAGATCTGTGTATCTAAAAGACTGACTGGTTTTGGGTTGGCGTCGGGCCATCGCTTTTTCACTGTCGCAACCCTATTAGCTAGTGTTCTGTTGTCAGTCTGTGTAAATGGTACGGTGTATTTATTTATACAGACTTTGGTGGGATTTATGAAGTTTCCTGTTCATGCCATGTTCACGTGCTAGCTAGTTTTCCCAATATCACATGATGCTGCTAAGCTCTTGTATGTGCTTCCTCTGAAGGTAAGATGCTGCCACTTTCTCAAACTGCTGCTAATTAATAGGGAGAGAGGAGGGAACATCCTACCCATCCTGAGGAAGTGAGGGCTGACCCATAGATGGTTGTCCCACTCAAACATACTGTTAAAGTGTTTAATTGGAGGAAGCTGCAGGAAGCCACGGCCGTATTTTAAGAGTTCTCTGTTTAATCCCTGACTGAGTTTGTGTGTCTGTGTGTTTCAGATGGAGGTAAAGAGGTGCTGTCTATGCACCAGGTGCTGCTGTATTTGTTACGCAGTAATAAGCCCCTGGTTCCGGAGGAGGAGATTGCTAACATGCTACAGTGGGAGGAGCTAGAATGGCAGAAATATGCTGAGGAGTGCAAGGGCATGATTGTCACCAACCCTGGCTTGGTAATACACGCATACATGCATACGTGTTTGGCACACATGATTCCTACTTGCATTAGCCACCTGTTGCGAGTTCCTACTATAAATGGTTAGCTTAATTCATGAGATTGTAAGAATTATATACCAATAAAATTAAATGTGTGTTGTGGACAGAAACCCAGCTCGGTGAGGATTGACCAGTTGGATCGTGAGCAGTTTAACCCGAATGTCATCACTTTCCCGATCATCGTACACTTCGGCATCCGCCCTGCTCAACTCAGCTACGCTGGAGACCCTCAGTAAGTGTGTTTGTGTGCGTGGATGTGTGTGTCCAGGGCCTTGTCAATATATAACTTTCCCAGTTCGTACTACACTGTGACATGTTTGACCAATGAAACCTAAAATAAAACACTCTAATTTGTTATAAGTGAATGAATTGGGGTAATTCAACTTATAAAAGGACTCTGAACAAACGATTCTCTCAGTGAAAGTATTTTTGGATTCTTATACAATTGCTTATAACTAATTGAAGTCATTTTTTTAAGGTTGCACTTTTTACAGTGTATTGGCTGATCTGATGATATGTTCTGCGGGTTTATTGGCACTAGCAGAATTGATGACACTGGTTATTCATAAGAGGTTTGTTTTTAGATATGTTATTTAAGAGCGTCTACTCTTGACTGAAGTGTAAAACAGGTGGCCACTGTGCAATGTGAAGAGGAATTACACTCAGTTTCCAGCATAATTCAGTCATTGAGATGTAAACAGTCGTTCAGACTGGTTTGATGTGAAATGGTTTAATCGCAGTGGTACTGATAGGAACCAGGGATCATGATGTCTGCGAAGCAAGTAAAGTCTTAAAATGACCAGTGAACCTAAATTTGTTCTGAGTAGAACTATCAGATATTCTATAGTGTTCAAATATTGCGTGTTATGTTACGCATATATTATATATCAGATGAAATATTCGTATGTTCTGTAAGAAAAGCTCACTTTAATAACTAAACAGGAGAATATGTTTGGCTGTTTTGTCGTTATTACAAGTAATTATTAGCAGTTATTTGAATGGATGTTGTAATCACACATCATTAGATGCGCCAATCTCCCCATTTAGTCCTGGGTGCAGAGCTGGCAGCTGTGTGGTGTTTGTAAGCTAGTATTTGGCTCAGTAGACCTTTGTTATCCCACACAAGTTTGTGGGCTCATAATTGGTCACCATGTTGGTTCTTTGAATGGCTTTGATGATGAAATTTATTGAATGTTGTTGAATATTTATTGTGGTATTGTTGATATGAAGATTTGATTAATATGAATGGTATGAAAGTTTAAAAGTTTGAGGCCCAAAACATATCCCCAGACCATCATAAAATAACATTCAGCATATGTGCAGTTATTTTTGAAATCCGGTAGGCAGTCGTTTCTTCAGACGTCTGGTTCCAATCACCACCTGGTTCTAAAGTAACTCGAGACTTGGTTTACCTTGATTTTACATGGTTATCTGTGACCTGCTGTGATTTTTGTGTTTGACTGTTGTAAATATATCTTGTAGTAAGTAATGTCGTTGGAATTTTTAGCTCTTTAAAATTAGCATTGCTGACACGTTCCAGAGATGTGGTGTTGCTGCCTTGCCATGCTGTCTATCTCAAGAATAACAGCTGATCTGTCTCTGATAAGATGCGTCTTGGAGGCTTTATCTTATCAGCACCTTTCCATATTTAAAACGTGATGGCAGGTGCGTCAATCCTGCCGTATCAAATACTGTGCCATACGCCATTCAACAGGCTGTAGGAAAGAGTTGAGCCCGCAGGGGGCAGTGTAGTACAACAAACTGAGATTTTATATCTGCTCATTTAACTTTTACACTGAGGCTGACTTTTGTTCTGCTACAGTGTTTTTTCGATCCGATCCTTCAAAATACTGTCATTAGAGGGTCATCAATGATGTATTGGTGTGGGTGGGTGAGTGGGGTGGTTTCCTACTGATGTGGAGAAGAGGAAAGTGGCAGCGTGTGAATGATGGACATGCTGTTTTGTGTCTGAGCATCATGTTTATTTCAGCACTTTTGCTATACAGAAGAGGAATTCGCCTTAGGTCATGCATGTTGCTAGAGCTGAGCAGGATAACAATATGTTATGGTGATGCGTTCCATTGCACTTTTTGACATCATCAGGTACAACACAATTACAGATTTTAGACCAGTTCTAGAGAGCCTATGAACAACTACCACCACCAGTTTATATACACTCATCATCAAAAGAATAGCTGTACCCAGAAGGAAGTGTGGGATTGCAGTGCTATTGGGAAGGAAGGTAAAGGTCACCAGGAACAATAAATAATGATAAATTTAGACTGATATGATCAATATTTATTGAGCTACACATACAGAAGTAGTGTCTCTCACTATGGCGTCAGGCCACCATGCTAACGCAACATGCCAGACATCTCGGCATGGAGTTGTAGAGCTTCCTAATGGTGTCCTGTGATAACCCATCCCATGCAGCTTGACTATTCTCATATAGTTCCTGCAGATTGTGCAGTAGGGGTGGAGGAGGAGTGACACCAGGCCTTCGGTTCAAACTGTTCATCTTGGCACTGACCCCGGTGCTTACACACACTGATTCGTTGGTCGTCTCCACCAAGACCGAATTTCTCCATGACAGTCTGGCACGACACCACTGCAGTCTTTGGTGATCTTGATGTGGGGTTAAGGGCAGCCATCGTAACGATCTGTTAATGTCATCATGTTGTTGTGCTGCCATCTGCCAGCAGGATGACTCATGGAGGGCATCACTGCTCGTTGAATGTCCGCAAACGTGGCTGTTGGGTCAGTCAAGTACAGTGAAAAAGCCCCGTCCCTGCTTATGCCAGATATGCTGCCGAGTGTGAAACTTGAATCATTCGCATGTCTTACAATGTCAAACCTACCCACCAAGTTTCATTCCTGTTGGTTGACTCCTTTGGGTGCAGCTATTTTTTGACAATGAGTGTATTTGGGTTTACAGTGAGAAGATATGATATGTGATTGACCAGATGTTACACTTTCCCCAGTGACAGATACCATCTTCCCTTGTGTGGGAGAATCTCTGTTGCACCTTGAACATAGCTTGTTTCGTCAGCATTGCTACAGCGGCAGCCCCTTTAGCGATGTCATTGTACCTCGCTTTCTGACCACTTAGGTTATACCTGTTGCCTCTTTTCAAACATATAAGAGAAATGCGGAACATGACAAAGGCTGGAATCCAAGTATTAATATATGTATAGTGTATTTTAACAATGTGCTACTGTCTTAAACAAGTGCAAATGGTACGTTTGTTTGTTTTGTGCGTGTGCCTCATTACTATCACAATCTTTGGTGGCCGTATGTGATCTAACAATAGGTGGCAGGTCTTTCTCCTGGGACAGGCTAAGTTTACATGCTAGCAGTCGCTGGCTCGTTACACCAACTCCACTGTTCCCTTCAGTGCCCTCAAGCTTGTCAAGCTGGTATGGGATTTTCTTTTTAGTCTCTGTTGTTCCATTTGTTAGGATATTTCCAGTTAAACTCAGGTGTATTGGAATCGGGTCTAATGCAATTTAGCTGCAACCGAACCCATTCGCCCCCACCCTCCGGTGTGCAATATAGTGCAAGCACCAGGTGTGGAAGTGAGTACAGGTCACTGAATGTGTGGAATAGCATTTCGAAAGCTGGAATACAAATCTGTCACCAAACCACACAGTGTTTAACATTTCGTACAGTCAACTTTTGACCTTAGTTGGGCTAGTCTTTTCCAACTGAGGTGACTTGGATACAGATTTAGTAGTTGAGCATCTACTGGTTTTGCCAATTCGTCAAGTATTCATGAAGTTAAGTTTCAACAACAGACAAGATCAAGTAAGACTTGGGAATATACACCAATCGGCCATAACATTAAAACCACCTCCTTGTTTCTACACTCGTTCTCAATTGTATCAGCTCCACTTACCACCTAGATGCACTTTGTTGTCCTACAATTACGGACTGTAGTCCATCCGTTTCTCTGTATACTTTGTTAGCCCCTTTTCAGCATGTCCCTCAATGGTCAGGCCCCCCACAAGACCACCACAGAGCAGGTATTATGTGGGTGGTGGGTCATTCTCAGCACTGCAGTGACACTGGTGTGGTGGTGGCGTGTTAGTGTGTGTTGTGCTGGTGTGAGTGGATCAGACACAGCAGTGCTGCTGGAGTGTTTTAAACACTGTGTCCACTCACTGTCCGCTCTATTAGACACTCCTACCTTGCTGCTCCACCTTGTAGATGTACAGTCAGAGACGGGAGCTCATCTGCTGCTACACAGTTTGTGTTGGTCATCCTCTAGTCCTTCATCACTGGTCACATGGCGCTTCTTACAGGATGCCGTTGGCTGGATAGTTTTGGTTGGTGGACGATTCTCAGCTGGACACTGAGGTGTCCAGCAGCGCTGCTGTGTCTGATCCATCCACACATCACAACACACACTAACACACCACCACCACATCAGTGTCACTGCAGAGTGCTGAGAATGATCCACCACCCTCATAATACCAGCTCTGTGGGGGTCCTGTGGGGTTCCTGACCACTGAGGAACAAGGTGAAAGGGGGCTAACACAGTATGTAGAGAAACAGATGGACTACAGTGTGTAATTGTAGGACAACAGATTGCATCTATATAGTAAGTGGAGCTGATAAAATGGAGAATGAGTGAGAAACAAGGAGGTGGTTTTGATATTATGGTTGGTCAGTGTACACCCTTATGCCTAATTTGGTGTTCCATATATCATCTATATATCACCGAAACAGCTCTGAGCTATCGATTAGAATCAGAATTTATTAGAAGTTAGAACCATTTGGCAATTTTGCTTGCACACAGAGGAATTTAGCTTCCGCATTTAATCCATCAGTGAAGTGAAACACCCACATACACGCACTCTAGCGAACACACACTAGGAGGCAGTGAGCACACTTGTCCCGAGCCGTGGGCAGCCCTATTCATGACGCCCGGGGAGCAGTTTGAGGTATAGTTGCCTTGCTCAAAAGCACTCCAGTCTTGTCATATCGGTTCAGGGAATCGAAACAAGGCTGGTTTCCTTACCTCCGACCCATGTTTGCCCCAGGGCATGGCCTCTGAAAGAGCTCATGCAAGAGCTCTGAAAGTGCCCTGTGCTGTCTGGAACCAAGATGCCTTGACTACGTAAGATCTAATAAAAGTGGCTGCAAAACTGCCGAAGCCGCTGCACATGAACATGTATATAAGGTAGATTCTAATCTGTCAGCCTCTTATTTGAATTTTCTATTCCATCTTAAATGGTGTTGCAGTTACAACGAGGTGCCTTACACAACAAACAAGAAGCTGCTGAATATGATGCCAAAATCAGTTTACCTCGGAAACACTCTAAACCTCGTTTTGGAGATGTTTAATGATCAGCTAATGAGCGGCACAGCCGAGCTATAATCAGGCACTGGAGCTGCGAAAGCATCTCACTGGCTGTTCTAACGCTGCATACCAAACCACACACGTCTGTACTTCACCTACTGCACTTCTAATGGTATACACGTCACATTAGTGTGCGGTTTGGGATGCGACACAGCAGGGAATCTCAGACATTTGGATTTCAGATTTCATTTTGTCACACTACAGCGACATATCAAATAAAATCGATCATTTAAACATGAAGCACTCAAATGTATTATTTAATATACATTCATCATCAAAGGACAGTTGCACCCAGAAGGAAGGTTACCAGCAACAATAGATGATAAATTTAGACTGATATGTGCAGCGATAAGGCCCATCCTTGCTTATGTCACATGCGCCTTTCAAAATAATGGCAGTGTGATTGTATGACATTAGTGGAATGCTATCGCAGTGGGAGACATTGTCATCTTTCAACTAGAATGGCTAGGGTTTGATTCCCAGTTCTATCTTGCTGGTCGCCCAGCTTACCTGGATGTCCTAGGTTCTTTCTGTGTGGTGTTTGCATGTTCTCCCTGTGTTTGCGTGGGTTTCCTCCAAATGCTCCGTTTTCCCTCCAAATCAATCAAATCAAATCAAATCGTGAGGCCAATCGTTCTCTGAGTAGAGAGCTTTTGAGCCATTTTGTGCCATTTGTGATTTTCACACAGAGGAATTTGTATTCCGCGTTTAACCCATTCGTGAAGTGAAACACCCACACCCACACCCACACCCACACACTAGTGAATACACACACTAGGGGGCTGTGAGCACACTTACCCGGAGCAGTGGGCAGCTCCACAGTCCAAAGACCTGCAGTCAGGTGAATTAGTGATGCTAAGTGTGTGTGTGTGTGTGTGTGTGTGTGTGTGTGTGTGTGTGTGTGTGTGTGTGTGTGTGTGTGAGAATGTGTATGTCTGTGTGTCTGCCCTGCGATGAACTGGCACCCAGTGTTTTTCCTGCCTTCCACCCAATGAGCGTTGGGATAGGCTCCAGCACCCCCCATGGCGGATAAAGCAGTTTAGAAGATGAGTGGATGAATGAATTTGGAGTTGTAAACACTTGCTGCACAGGTGAAGAGGGTTTTAAGTATTCACAGGTGCCTAATAACATGACACAATACCGTATGTTCAGCTGGCAACATCAAGCAGGAGACTGATTTAATGATATTTCTGGGTGTCAGCTCACCCGGCGTGCGCACAAGTAGCTGCGCTTGGCAGCTTACGCCGCACTGTTCCAGCCTCATTCGGGATGTTCAGATCAATCTTATTGGCCTGTAAAAGTTGTTGTAGCTGTGACAGATTGGCTAAATGAGCAGAGGAGCTTCTGGCAGAAGCGGCGGGCTGTTTTGTTAATTTCAATTTCAGGGCGGTCATTCTTCATCCAGCCGATTTTTGATTTCCCAGTTTTTCCACACCAGACCTGTTTTATTGATGAGGTTGGCATTGGTCAATTTGCATGTAAATGAGCTCTAAAAGCGTCTTAGTTAACAACTGTCAAAGAAAGGCTACACAGAGCAGAGTATGCCTGTAGGGGGTGCTGCAGGTTAAGACAAATGGAGTAGGGGGACGTGACTGTAGGGGAACTTCAAGGTAATGTCAGAGGGATCATTCTGTGGGGTTGTATGCAGACGTTTTTGGGTTTGGCTGGACACATCCTCTACAGAAACTGCTTCTGCACAATGTAATGCAGAGCTAATGCTGAATTTAACATACTGGAAAAAAAGAAAGCATGCACTGTGACCTGTGCAGAAGTTTATATGTTATGTTTCGCTTTAGTCCTATATGTTCCAATACGGAATAAGAAACTCAAATTGCGCATTAAAATCTGCCGAAAAATCGAGTATGTACTTGCAGATGTATGTATGTAGGATGTATATGCTTATTTTCACCTCAACAACCTACAAAACATGTAATCTGATGTTTTGAATACGGGTGTTCAGACTTTTGCATGCATGATAGTGGCTGTCACTGTCATATCAGTTATAATTATATCTAATTATTAGCCATTGTGATTCTTAGCTAAGCTGGCCGGACCAAAAATCAGTCACCTGTGACTGAAACATACCTAATAGCGTGTAATACCGCCACAAACACGAATAACAGCTGTGATTGGATTTGGCATGTACTGGACAAGTTTCTGGATGCATCAGTGTTCAGACACTCTTGTATCAAAGAATTGCACAGTTGGTCCAGATTTGGTGGATGCCTTCCCTGGCACGATTCCGAGGAGAATTTCCTGTAGACTGGGATTTTAGCCACTGCTGGTAGACC
>JAVGWN010003587.1:0-10211 GCA_034552555.1 Semaprochilodus insignis | reverse complement strand
ACTTACATTAAAGTTAAATGAGGTTTTTGGCCTCTCCTGTAAAGTTGCCATTTTGGAGATACTTGTTTTTCTTTGGACAGCGACGATATATTAATTGAATACATTTCTCTGTACGGTGATAAACACAGGTCACAGTCCAGCTTCTTGGGGTCTTTATAAATGTCAAACAACCGACAGTTGCTACAAAACTGACCAACCGACTGACTGACTGACTGACATGCTAATCAGTTAAGCAAAGTCTGAGCATAAACTCTGGTCGTAATCACTTTACTCCAGCTTCTTGCTAAGTTCTGCACTGACTACAAGGTGGCTCTTAGTGGCCTAACTCATCCAGCCTACTATCAGACTTTAAAGTGTTTTAGCCCACCCAGACCACTTCACTCAGCTCACCACTTATAGCTCAGTTGGAGGAAGATTATTCTCTTATTGAGATCATAAACTATGGAAGAACATTGTAGAACGATAAAGGAATACAAGCTCAAACGGTGTTTCTTAAATTCAGACATGCATGCTGCTCAATCTTGCAAGCATACGTCTAGTGTACTGGAGCTCATTATCTCCTATTGTGTGTAATTGTGCTGCTATATCAGTTCGACTGCTGCATTTAATCTCTCTAGTGTTTTGTTTGTATTCATCTGTAAAATGCTGAGATTAAATTAAAAATAAAAATAACAATAAATTTAAATCGTTATAAATAACGTATATGAGCAACTGCATGATTGACTGCAGGGATGAATGAATGCATAACCGAATGAATGAATGAATGAATGAATGAATGAAAGAAAGAAAGAAACAAAGAAAGTGGTTGCCTAACGGATTCTTAGTGAACCAAGAACGCTGCAACCGACTAGTCGACTTGTTGACAGGCTGGGCTGCCCTCCTAATACGCTCTCTAAATATTCAGGAAAATGCTTCAATATTGATTACCAATATTCAGTTACAGTGTGATTTATTAAGGCGGCCAGCACAAATGACCAGCTTAGGACAGAATGTATGATGGTCAAATTCAATTCAAGGTAGCACTGATGAATGCCCGGATGAGAGAGACAGAGGGAAGGCTCGATAGCGGAGCTTCCCAGCCTTGCTCTTGGTGATCTATCCTGCAGCAGTTCAGGTTTTAATTCCAAATCGAAGGCAACACCTGCGCCAGATAATCCCTCGGCCTTCAGGAGCATCTGAATATTTAGAGGGAGATGTGATAGCGGGAGGTAGATTGCCAGGAGCACATCTGAGCAGTTCGGACACTTCTGGAACAAAAAAGCTGAAATGGACCTCAAACCCTCAAGCGCCGAATGACCACCAGAACGAGAGAAGACAAACGGTNAGAAGAAAAACTACAGGAAGCAGTTTTAACCGCCTGTCGCCTTGAAATCCAAGCGACTTAACAATCCTATCATTGATGTCACTTTGCACGGTGTCCTTAGACTGTGCGGCTCTGTGCGAGTGTGTGGGAGCTTGCCCTGTCATTTTCAGGTCTAATTTGTCCTGCTTTTCATGGTTAGCCCCGTTATTCTCTGTGTTCTCTGTCAGGAATAGCCTTGGGCTATTAACTGGTATTGTGATCGTTTGAATAAGTGCCAGCATTATGTAAACTGTTGTTCCTTTGTTCTCTTTGTGCTACATGCTGTTTTTTCTTCTTTCTCCAGCTATAGTTAAGCAGTCTCTGTGCATCATAAACTACGACCATCATAACACCACAAACAATGGAAGAAACTGTGCTGTTCAGCTGCAGCCACTGAAGGTCGACTTGGTAGCCAATGCATATTGAGTATGATCAATGCTGACGTGTTAAATTCTCCTCTAAGATTTCTCCACGACAACCAGCGGATTTCACATCATCATTTTGACCGTTTTTATGGTTTGTAACTGTCAAATCAAATCAAAGTTTATTTGTCACATATATAGTCATACATGGGACAACTAACAGTGAAATGCTTTGACAACGGCCCTCTCACATGAAACAATAAGAAAATATAAATATATAACATCTAAAATAAAATAGAACAGAATATTAAACAGTATAAAGATGAAATTTAGAACAAGATATTAAATTAGCATAAATTAAGATGTTGATGTTCTAAGTCAATCGGTCAACACATCCTCCACAGAAACAACACAACAAACAATACAAACTAGGGAAGAATTAAATGCCCCCCCCCAATACATATTCGATATGTATTAGAATAAGTATTTGACTGAAAGTATTTTATTGTTACTCACATTATTTTCCTTTTGTTTGGCTCTGAAATCTTTCTTTGTCCACCTGCTGCTGGCTTGGCATTCACAAAACCAACCACTGGTTTTCCGCTTTATCAGACATTAAATAGTGCCTGACTCGCATATTCAAAATGTCTTGTAGCTAATCTACAGGGTGGTCTCAAATACCATTTTTGGGCTCAGGAACTTTAATACAGGACTGTAATCAAGTCTTTTAGAAAGTCCCTGGAAGTCCTTCCCTTATGCACCATCTGTCTCAGTCCCAACTGGAGCCGCTAGCTGATTTCCTTGAAAAGGCACTGTGGTGTGCACAGCAGCTTCGTTCTCTCTACCAGGCCCGCTAGCCTGTATTAGTGGTAAACTAGGGAACCATCACCCAGTGGGTCAACCAGCACTCCATGGAGAACAAGAAAACAGCATGTTATAAGTAGCTCAGTTAGAAAATATATTTATTCTTTAGTTGCTGTTTTATAGTACGTCCTGAATACGGGTGGGTTTCCTGGAGTAGAGCGGAAGGCTGTGTTTTCAGCTGCTGGACAAGCTGTGTTCCTTCTTGCTGTGTTTGACTAACATTGAGTTTCTTCCAAGAACAGTATGTACTATTTATATCTATAATGTTTTTGTGATTTGTCTTTTTTAATAAACAACTCCTGAAATAAAATCTGAACCTGTATCCAATGAAGGAATATCAGAATAGTCAAAGATGTCCAGCGCTACTAATTTACAGGGCTAAATTCCTTTATCTTCATGCAGATGTCGATTAGTTTCCTTCCTCATATTTTAGCATCCACTAAACGCACAAGGACTCCCAAGGAAACTAAGACACTGTTACTAAGAATGAATACTTATTACAAGTATACAAGTATAGTCACTATGATTAATACAATAAAGGGTGTTTCTGTGATGAGATGTAGTTTAATCTGAGCACTACTGCTGAATAAAACACGCACGTTTCTGTGGTTTAAATAGTAAATATCTTAGAAATTCACTGAGGGGTGTGTAAACTTGTGAGCATGTCTCATTGTATACAAACAAACCTCTGTGTGTGTCTCTGGAAGGCATTTAGCACAGATTAGCTGCTTAGTGGTGTAGGCTCCAGGCGTGTGTGAGGAACGCTGGCAGCCTCGAGCTGCAACTTAATCACAATCACACACCGGAGGAATCCCAGCAGGGACAACAACCTCCTTACATCTAAACCACGAGGGAGAGAGAGAGAGAGAGAGAGAGAGGAAAGCCTACTTTGACTTTAACAGTTATGACACAAACGCCGTATGACAACCGCAGGATAATCTTTCAGGAACTGAGGACAACGAAGGAAAAGCACAAAGATGTGTCACAGTTCCCAGATGGGCTCAGGCAGTACAACAGGGATAGTCGTGGCTTACATGCCATTTCTTTCCTGGTAACAGATTTACAGGCACTTCAGAACTCTAAGATCAGAGATTCGGAGAACGTAGGGTATACTCGGCCCCCCGCTGAAATTCAGGACTGCAGATAGCACACAGATACATCAGCTCTCATAGACAGACATGCCACACTCACAGGAGGATATGATACGGGGCGAGAGTTAACAGAGATACGACGTCTCATGACATTTCACCATACTGGGATTAATCCAAAACACAAACAGCCCTGCACTAAGACAAACCTGAAATCATTTTTAAAAGAATTAAAATTAGATTTCATAACAACAACACACTGTGTCTTTATTGAGTTTACAAAAATTCAACAACAAAAATAATAAAACCTGTTGTTGTTGTTGTTATTCTTCTTCTTCTTCTTCTTCTTATTATTATTATTATTACTTCAATTAAGGATATATATGTATATTTTTTAAATGGCACATCCCGCAGCTTTCGAAATATCGACTCCGTGTCAACCCCAGATTGGCCAGTCTGATTGTGTGATCTGGGCTTGTATACTGCTTTTTGATTGGATGCACAGATTCCGTGTAGGACCGGATTATCTGGGAATTTTTTCCCATAGAGAATGAATAGGAAGGAAAAATGCGTGCCTATCTACCCTACTTCCGCTCGACCTAGAGACACCATTTCGGATACACTAGGAATTCAGTGTTGGATTGACCTGCACTCGTCACTTTGTCTTTCTTTTCGCATCCCTTTTTCCTCCCATAGAGTCCCATTCCATTTTGGACCCACCCAAACCCTGCTGTTTCCTTTGCCCAGCAGCCACCAAACCTCACGCACTCACTAAGGGCAGGTCCCCAAATGCTAACCCACAGCCATACTGACCCCTACTCCTCTATACGTTGTTTACTCATCCCTCGTTCCTCCCATAGAGTCCCAGTCACTTTGGTCCCAAACCAAACCCTGCTGTTTGCCTCAGAATCACCAGACTCCATGCACTCACTCAGGGTACGTCTCCAAACTCAAACCTGAAGCTATGTGTCAGTTATTCATCCCTCGCTCCTCACTTAGCAAGCTGCTCAACCATCCCGTGTTTCCTTCAGGAAATGCACTTTTCTAGTTTTATTATGTTATAACAAAGCTACAACAGCCAGCCTCATTAAAGGAGTAATATGTAAGATATGCAATCTGTCAGATTGATACTCCACACAGACCACCCTCCTCCGCCTCCCCCCGTTTACTTACCAGTTTGAAAAAATGTCAGTGAGCTCATGCTATTTTCTGTCTGAATATTAAAAAGCATGTAACATGCTGTTATGTAAGAGTTAATGCAGCCCACCCGTACAGCCATCACATTAAACCCATGTCAACAGCAGATCTGTGTGAGAGAGAAAGCGAGCGATTGAGAGCGATGTTGAAAAGAGCTCTCAGGTTCTTGGCAGAACAGTTCTGGCACTGAAGCCGAGAAGGCGGCCCACTGGACCGGCTCCACCATCAGAACCATGACTCCAGTCTTTATAATCCCTCTCACATAGCAAAGCCCCCGATCTGTCCCACAGCCCTCCATATTGTCTTAATCTGGTGCAGAAAGCCCTCCACAACTCCCTCAGACTGCTGATGAAAGGAACCCCAACTCACACAAGCAAAAACACGCTTCGGGGAGAGATGAAGGAAAGCCTCAAAACAGTCTGCAGTAGTGTACACAACGTAAAACCCAGAGACCACACATGATCCCGGTAAAGCCCAGCTAGACTGCACGCAGATCAGCCTCACACACAGCTGATCCAGTAGTATCCAGCAGCACTGCAGACTGATGAAGTGAATCCTGGGGTGGGAGGAAGAAGCCCTTGCTTGGGTGGATGTAAATTGCTCGTTAAAAAGTTGTGGCTAAGATCAGGTCCAGCTATTTCCTCTTGACTAACCTCCACCCAAGCTGAAGCTTGGCTGAGCCTGGTGCTTGGTCTGAAAGCCCACATATAAAGGTCAGGCCGTCTAATATAGATCCACATAAACGTAACCGATGTGGAGAAAATCACTGTGCAGCTCTAACCTTTCCTCAATCAGGATTCTGCACATGACCTACACGGCCTCAAGCTGTACAATCAACCTTAACCCAGGTGCACAGACAAAACGGAAACAGACGAACATCAGTGTCCCCTGCAGAAGACGACGAGCCCTTCCGCACGCCTGGTGAAGTGACACAGCAAAGGAGAGACTGCAGGGAGCAAGCGAGGGAGAGGGGGAGGGAGAGACAAGATGAGATTAGATAGGACAGGCCAGAGATGATTCTCTCCAGCATTAAGAAGGAGAGCAGGGCTTCTGCTGGATCATTAAAATACCATTAAAGAGGCTGTCAACTTGCTGCTCACTGAAACTTCTAGGAGGAAGTGAGAGAGAGAGAAGGGGAGAGAGAGAGAGAGAGAGAGAGAGAGAGAGAGAGGGAGAGAGAGAGAAAGAGAAGAAATTCTATATCAAATGATGCAGTAATCTGTGTCTCTTATCAGTGGCTGTTTTATCTAAGGCAAATGTGGCTCCTTCCTTTCATTCTGTCTTCCCTTCGGATCACTCCACCTGTCGTCACAGCTCTCCCCCTCTCTCTCACTCTCCTTCACACCTGTCTCGCAGCTCAGTCCTGTGTGGTGTAATCCTTAGAAGCTGTAGCCAGCCACAACAATAAAATTACACCCATCATGCTTGTATGTGTCAGTCGTAGTTCACTCAACAAGCAGATCTTTAATCTACACCACGAGACACGGGCATGGGCACGGTGGTGCAGTGGGTAGCCCTGTCACCTCACAGCAAGAAGGGCCTGGATTCGCTTCCCGGCTGAGGTGGAGTTTGCATGTGGGTTTCCTTCCACTGTCCAAAGACATGCAGCCAGGTGAATTGGTGACGTAAATGACCCCTGGGTGCGTCTGTGTGTGTGCCCTGTGATGGAGTGGCGGCCCGTCCAGGGTTTTTCCTGCCTTCCATCCAATGAGATGTGGGATAGGTTCCAGAACACCCACAACCCAGATAGACAAGCGGCTTAGAAGGTGAATGAATGAACAAATGAATGAACAAATGAATGAATGAATGAATGAATGAAAAAGTTGTGTGAACAATCTTGCTGCATACAGCAAAGCCATCCTTTACATTTCAGCCACTCTTTAGCCTGAAACGTAATTCATCCCATATATAAATTTCAAACTGATGTTGTAATTAAACTTTAATAGTACATTTGTAAATGTCATTTGTAATATGTAATAAAGTAATTATGTACTGTAATTAATCATGATTAACAGTACTAATCATTCATTGTAGCTAATCATTCACCGCTCGGCGATGACGCTTCAAGCTTGACATCGGCTAGTCGCTGACTGCATGATCATAACACTAACAGTATGGCCAGCCCCGAGAAGACAACAGGTGAGGAGCCTGGTGATCCAGGGCTCATCATGCTCTACTGACCTGTGGAGTTTGGCTTCATTCTCTGCTAATCTACAGCCCTTCAAAAAAGACACTGGACGTTTTTATCTCTGGTTGGAGAGAGAGTCAGCTACTCTCATTTTAACAGAGTTACAGTGCTCAGAATTTTTTGGGCCCTCTGCACCTTTGCTGTAGGCAAGCATCTCGGCAAGACTGCGTAGGGTGCACACATTTGCAAGATGTCAGGGTCCATATCTCTGTTGCCCTCAAGGCTAGCTTTGCAATCCAGGGAAAGGGCACGTCACACTCTACTCACCGTGGATTTCAGTGACATCACCGACTTTTAAAGTTGCTTGCTTGATTCATGATGTCATGACTCAACTTTAAATCACACAAACTTTAAACATCTGGAGACGTGCCATCCCTAATCGCGATTAATAGGAACGGACTGATGTGCTCAAATCTGAGCCCCAAAAAAGTGTTTCGCTATAGTTGCGGTATATGAGAGAACAAAATAAGTTTGATCAGAATCATTTATTATTTTGAATGCAATTGTTTTTATCATGAACCTGAAAACCTTCCCATAATCTCTCCACAGAGTAACACAGTTAAGTTTCCAGTTCCCATCACCAGTGAGAGAAACAGTGGCTGCATGTTCACACTAATGAACATACCTATACAAAATACATCCAAAAGTTTGGACCTCAAAATCATCACAAAGGTACTGGATGGAACTCCTTTACTCTGGAGCCTGGACTACGGTTGGTTTTGAAGGGTCAAACAGACTCACATCATCTCCCTCTGCAGAGTCTCTGTGCTGCTGTTTGTCCATCGCATGCCCCGAGCCCATTATCAGACGCTGCTGATGACGCAGATGATGCTGTCGCCTGCCTTGAGAAATCAACACAAAAGCAATCTGAGCCTCTCCCGCAGAAAAGGCTGGCTGCACTGCAGGCAGCGCAATCACAGCCGTGCTACAATTCATCCAGCGCGCGGGAACACACCGCCGCACGGAGAGATCAATAGCAGGGCGCTTTGGGAAGGGTTAGGCACAGCGTGCAGAGGCCATATTTCTCTCCCACAGCAGGAAACGCACAAGCAGCCCACGGGCCTGTATTATGGGAGAAAATGAGGTGGGCAAATGGGTGGGTGCCTAATACTGCCCCACTGTGTCTTACTATATATACACCAGCTGTCAAACTTCAGTTCAGGAGGTTAGCACAGCTGCAGAGTTCAGTGGATTCCCTGATTTAACACACCTCAGCCGTCTAATCAGCTAATTACCAAGCTGTTCATGAGCTGATTTATTCATTCCTATTGGCGTGGGATGATTTTTACCCACAGAGGTACTATTAGGTACTATTTAACCTGCAGTGTGTGTAGCTTTTACAATCTGACAATAACAACTGCGGAGTGAATGGTCTTTTGAAACTAGTCAAACCCTGAGCTCCCTCAGTAATAGGTATGAGCACTGGGTTGGGTTGCCAGGTAGTGCACTTATCCTATATATATCCTATATCTGTGTATTATCTTCTCTCTCTCTAGGTAGCAGCACTGACCCTTGTTCGGGCAGTGTCTGAGCTCAGGGTGAGTTTTAGACTCCTAACTTACTTATAGTAGCTGGGAAACATCATCCGACAGAATGCTAAGCGCGATTGTAAGTCGCTCTGGATAAGAGCATCTGCAAATCCCATAAATGTAAATGTAAATGATGACCTGATGACCTCTGTAATGTACTAACAAAATCTGCCGACACAAATCTGTGCTGTGTTGTTACTGTTGACTGGCTAATGCTGATCTGTATATCTGGGTTATGACCTTTCCAGTAGGCCAAGTACAACTTCAAGTCTGACTTACTTGATACATCTATTTGCATAAACCTCCTCAACTCTTTGCTACGCTGCAGCGTCTTTCTTTTCGAGACACTTTAGCATTAGCGATGTTTAGGCATGGCTACTTACAGAAGGTTTGTCTAAAGTTTTAGTTTAGAATTAAAGTGAAGACATCAAACTATAAAATAGCACTCACCGAATTATGCAGTCCACCTTAAACAACCTCCAAAACGGAACTTTACAGGAGGACACAACAGCTTTCCTAACCTGCAGTGGAGGTTGACATAATAAGATTATTTTCTGAGAAATTTTGGACCAGTTTTATTGGTCTGTCCATCATGAACTCACTAAACTGAAAGAGGAACTAGAGCTTTTAAACTGTGCACAAAAAAGAGATAAAAGTTGTTTTTAACGCAACAAAATGTGTATTAGAGGTGGCGATATGGCAGAAATATAATACTTAACACTTGGTACATCAAGAGTATATGTGGTATATCAGGATATGTATTGTTTCAGACATCTCATCAGTTGGAGCTGTTAAGTGTAAACCTGTAGAGTCTTAAAGATCACCAACAACATCCATTTAGTTGGGTGTGTCTAAAGGTTTGACTAGTAGCACACATCATCTAGAAGATGAAGAATATTCTAATTCTTTATTTCGTCAAGCATGTAGCTGGTTTCTGCATCATCGCAAAAGTGTTTCATTGCCATCTCGTGACTTCAATGTTAAACGCTGCTTGTCATTTCCAGGTCAGCGGTCTGTTTTCAAACATGCGCGGGCTGAGAAAACTGAAAGAAATCAGAGTAAGGTTACACATGCACTGAATAACCCTAATTACCGAGCTAAAATCCGCCTCTTTTCAGCAGATGTTTAGGTCTTACTCTAAGCTTAGAATTTGGAGTAAGCTGTTTACATGATCAAGACTCAGAAGAGGAACCTTACCCCCACCGGACCATGCGATTAGGGCACAAATATAACAAGTTAAAACAAACTGAAGCACTTCCAGAGCAAAGGTTCATGAGATCTAGTGGCTAATGTTAAATGTTTATTTAAAACCCTCTGTTCCAGCCCTCAGCTCCTTCTTTCAGTCCAGTTTTACCACTTGCAGCTCATAAATAGAGCTGGGACTCTTGTTACAGTCCTGCAGCATGTGGTACTCTTTCAGTTCCTGGGCACGCATGTGTTTCCATGTTTGTCTTCATGCTTTATTTCAGAGTGCTAATTCAGGTTGTATCGCTAAAGCCCCAAGCACATGCAACAACGAATTCAACATGTTTCTGTTCTGCCTCCCCCCCGCCCCCCCCCCCCATGCATCCATCCATCCATCTCAGTCAAGTCAAGTAGTCAAGTAGTTTTTTATTGTCATTTCAACCATATACAGTGGTG
>JAVGWN010003586.1:2500-10211 GCA_034552555.1 Semaprochilodus insignis | reverse complement strand
TATATATATATATATATATATATATATATATGTGTGTGTGTGTGTGTGTGTGTGTGTGTGTGTGTGTGTGTGTGTGTAAAAACAAGCAAAACCTTTACTACAGTTTACTGACCCAGGAAATGCATATTATACAGTTCCGAGAGATTAATTCTGTCTCATTTTAATTTTTAACTCTTTAACTCTTTGCATAGAGCAGACAAAAGCCCCCAAACCAACAAATGGTCCTGTTTTAACACATGCCTGGGGGATTTGGTCCACACAAAGACATAAACACAGCAGTGTGTTTTGACATTTTATGGCGTAAAGGTGATGTGTGTTTCCTGCAGTACTGTGTAAGCTGATAAATCAGGTGAAGCTTTATACATGTTTAAACACTCTGTGTAGAGGAAGAGGTGTGTTTAATGGCTGAGACACACATGCACACTCCCGCATATGGCCCTGTTAGCTTCACTGAGCAGTAAGAAGAGTGTGAAGTGTGTCACGCTCGGTAATGAGCTCTCGTCCAGCGTTTATTAACAACACACTGGCGTCGCGAGTGTTTAACAGGCCACGCAAGCACTCAGATATTACATACCCTGAAGTCATAAAACATTAAACGAACTGAGTCAGTAAACCAAAACAACATCAGCTGTGTTCATCATGGTATATCTGTATATTTGGAGATGAAGTCAGTACTGTGTAATATGGGGTTGCAGACTCATGGGCTCATTGACTTATCTGCTTGGTGATGATGCTTTGAGCTTGATCTTGATACTAACAACATGAATACCTCAGAGAAGACAACAGGTGATGAGCCAGGTGAGGAGTGATGTTGGGGTCTAGATCTCTGAAAAAACTTTGTAAATCTGAAAACTTCCCCAATTTTCCCAAAAGACTGTAAACAGTGAATGATTACTCATTTCAGAAAAGAGGAGATGGTGAGTGAGATCTCAGTTAGAGCTCGAACTGGAAAGAGCATTTCCAGAAGACGAACTGTTAAACATTGTGTTGGCATTGAACGGCGAGTGAGTTAGCAGCCAGCCAATGCTGCCAACATAAGACCCCCCAAATACCAGCGAGTATTTCACACACTGTGTACATCTCCTAAACAACCAATAAGTTATACTTCATTTAAAAGTCGTTTTTGACTGGAAATCAAATAAATAGCATAAATTAAAAAGAGGGAGGGAGAGAGAGAGAGAGAGAGAGAGAGAGAGAGACTGACCTGTAAAGTAGTGAGGGAGCTGTGTTTCTGTATTATTGCCTAATTAAAATCCCACAGAGAGCCAAAAAACGTCTCATGAAAAATTCCCCCCTCTGCATTGCACCACTGCGGACTGATTCGGAGGGAGGGATTTGTGAAGATTAGGGAGTCCGATGTAAATGACATGGGAAATGGACGGGGAAAGTCAAATGCCAGAGGCGGAATGGGGGGATGGACGCAGATCCGGGAAATTAGCTCTAGATTTCACGCCAAAAACTGACCACTTAAAACAAGCCATACAAATATTTAAAGGCTTAAAGCTTCAACCATAACCATGTACCAGCATAACCCAGCCTGAGGAACAGTAACACAATCCACACTCCAACCCTACTGACCCCATGACTGTATTCACCATTTGTATGTATGTATTATGTGCATCTCAGTGAGTTCTAAGTGTGAGATACAGATTCAGAAGTCCAGCACTACTTATACGGGTAATATGATGATTAATTAAATTAATTACACTAAAATAACAGGTTCTAGTTTTACTGGGTAAGTATGACCTTAAAAGAACTGTACAACTGTTTTGAGTTACATGTGAGTAGGTATTAATATATTATTCTGAGATATCCAACAGGTTCTAGACATTAAGCTGATAAATGACAAGAAAAATCTCTCACACTATGCAAATAAAATTATTTTGTTTATCTAGTTGATATATTTAATATTTTTTCAGTTTGAGATAGTTGTAAGCTAATTTTACTTATTCTCAGATATTTTTACTTGTTTTAAGTCAATCTCTTAAATTTTTTGTCAATATAGTGAGAAAATTTGGTTTACAAAACTCATTTAAAACAAGTAAAAATATCTCGAAATCAGTTGAACTGTTATAATATAATTATATATAGTATAATTTTACTTGCTAAGATATCTTTCTTTGCATTGCAACTGGATAATTGCACTGTTTTAAAAAATCCACTAAATATCAATGTGCTGTCATGTTTAAGCAGTAAGTACTTAAGTGAATGGTAAGAACCTGATGAAATTATAATAAGAATCATCTAAACTTCTTATGGAAAAAAGTTTTTTACCCCTTAAACTGTCTAGTACTTGGTTGTTTTTCCCATTTACGTCCTTTTTAAACATGTGACATTACCTTGCAATTTAGCTTGTTACTCCAAATAATTACCCATTTATGAGACATGCATGAAATATTTTAATATACCACTTTAATATCTAGAACCTGTGGGGCATTACAGTGTAATTTAATTAAACTGTCTTGAAAGGTATAATATTGCTACTCAAAATAATAATCTAGTACATTGGGACTGCAAAAGAAAGCATTATCAATTGTTGTAATACTGTTATTATCATTAATATTGCTCTTTAATTGGCTCTGTACTGCATTTCATTGGCTCTGTACCTGTACTCTGTACAATGATAATAAAGTTGAATCTAATCTAATCTAATTATAATTATAGTTGTTAAACTACTTATCATGTGATTTAGTTATTGGTGATATTTTATTGTGGCTGTTATGTAATTATAAAGTCATGTGTAATAACAACTTATATAATGTGGAACTATATATTACAAACTGTTTAGGAAAATATATTGGGTGTTTTACTCGATATTGAGATTTTGGAAATTCTGATATTTAATTAATTCTGCCTAATATTTTTATCAGCTCCCACTTTATCTTATGTGTCTTTAATAACTGTGTAGTTACACATTAACTATAGGCCTATATGCAACAGCAGTGCAACTACAAGTGATTTATTCTCTGTTACTGACGGATTACAGTAGTACAGCTTATGCAAATAAAATCAGTTTTACATTGATAGTTCTAATTTATCACCAAATCTTTTTTTGAAAACTCTGATTCCAAATTTTTGAAAATGAGTGTAAATAACAACACCAATAGATATAATTGAAATTATATTTTCAATTTTTTTTGCAGCTGTTATTTTTTAGTTTTTAACACAATTTGAAAATGCTTGTTGCCTTTTACATTATGTATAAATTCCTTAAGAATTAAAATTAAAATCATTTTTAATTCCAAAAAGATACATTAACAATAGTAAAGTATGTTTTCCTGTGAGGTTATATGTAAAGATATGTTATTTGTCAGTCATACTGTAGATGTTTAAAGATATGTTTGAGCTTGCTGAGAAACTGTTCTTTCTGCTGCTCCTTCTCTTCTCTGCTGCTGCTTCTTTTCATGGTTTGAGCCTAATCGCTCTTTTCTCCCACAGCTGAGACCAAACTGTTTTCTTTAATTGGCCATGCAATCCTCTGCACGGCCAATTAAAGAAAACCGCCCAGTCCAGGCTCAGCGCACACGCATGCACACATATCCATATGGTTATATTCATGCACAGGCGCTCTCCGTCTTTGACCCACTGTGCTCATTATTTGAAAGGCGGTCCTTCTTGTCATTTAGGACATCAGCATGAGATCCATAATCATAAATGACAAAAACAATTAGGACCAGTTTCATCACGGATGAAAACAAATAAAGAAAAGGTTCAGGAATGTGAGTGAGGGCTGGATCAGCACAGAATGTCTCAAAATGACCTGAATCAGGCACGACAGGAGGTGGAGTAAAGACGGGATCACGCTTTGGCTTAAAACAATAAATAATATGATCAAACAAGCGAATGTTCCATACGTGGTTTCATTTGGAATAAACAATTCTTCCAACAAACTTGAGGTTGAGGGTCAGAATTTAATTATTAATTATATTGCTAATAAGTCTTTGAGAACCCATAACTGATTGATATCACTGCTACTGGAACAAAGCCTCATATATGAATTTTTGTTTTTCATTGTTCAGTTTTTGACATCATGTGAAAGTACCTGTATCCCTTCACATTGGGTTTAAATTTCATGATGAATAGATCAAAAGAAACAACCTGAAGTGTAAAGTGTAAAACCGTTCTGGTTCCATTGACTTACATTGAAAGTAAAATATGTTTTTGTCCTTCTTCTGTGAAGTTATCATATTAGAGATGCAAAGTTTTAATCCAACAGCATCCATAAAGGAACTGTTTATTAAGCATTAGTTATCACTTAGTAACTAATTACATACTTAGCAATTAGTAACTGAGTACTTTGTTAATTGATCATTTAGCTTGTCACTGGGTCATTTACTCACTTATTTACTCACTATTATTATTTATTTATTTACTTATGAACTGTGTACTAACTGCTGCTTATTACACTGTAATAAATCTATTTATATAAGGACGTGAATTTACTAGTACTTGATTTATTGATAAATATCTTTTGCATTGTTCATTTTAGTGATTTTTATTTTGGTTGCATATGAAAAACAGCATGTCACAGCAGTGATTTCACAAATTCTGAAGTTTTATGTAAGTGCTAGTTACTCAGTTCAAATTGTGAACATCCACTAAAGATGTTGTTTTCTATGTGATATAATTGATTTAATCAAACGTCAAATTTTATCTTGTCATTTTTGTCACCAGTCATATAAAAGAAACAAAACTAACAGTTGTTTTAAGGTAGGTCTTGTACTGATACCTCAGAGATATAAAGACTAACTCTGAGAAGTCCACGCTTAGTGAAATCTGGTTTTATATTTATATTTTTAAGATAAGATATTGACAGCCGAGTCAGTGTATTTACTCATTAAATATTTGAATTGCATGAATGCAATGCGACTATGAAATTGAACTGACAGTGGAGTGCAGTTTTTTTAGTGAATATTTTGTTGCCCTCCAATGAAAAACATGTATCTCAATTTTTGCTGATTTTTACTTTTATGCATCATTTGAACACGGCATCTGCTGTTTACATTGGGTGATGATTTCATGACTAATGGAACCACAGAAATGGCCCAAATTTACTTGGAAAAAACTCTGGTTCCATTCACATACATTAAAACTAAGTGAGGTTTTTGGCCGCTCCTTTAAAGTTGCCATTTTGGAGATACTTGTTCTTCTTTGGACAGCGACAANTTGTTGCCGTCCAATGAAAAACATGTATCTCAATTTTTGCTGATTTTTACTTTTATGCATCATTTGAACCCAGCCGTTACTGCTACACTGTGGGAAATTCCATAATAAATGGACCAACATAAATTGCCCAAATGTGCTTGGAAAAAAGTCTGGTTCCATTTTGGAGATGCTAGTTTTTCTTTGGACAGCGGTTCTTTGTTTCAGTGGTTTGTCAACTTTACTAATGTTCTTCTATATAATAGACTATGTTTAATAAATTTTTAGTTAATTTGCCACTGCAATGGTGAAATAACCCAATTTTCAGCTTTAAAAAGTAACTTTTCTGACAAAACAAAAATTTGATATAATAATGATTTTAGGTACACAGGTGATCAGTGTGGTCATACGGGCTCAGACTTTAAAGTTGGAGCGATGTGTTTTACAAAGCTCCCAGTCTTTTAAAATAAGTGACCCCAGACCACACGCACCCACTCACTCACACATACAGTGTGCTGACAGATGTAGCTTAGGGTCAGAACCTCCGCTGTTTCCTGTTGATAGCACATCACAGCTGGAGGTCAAAAGTCGTGTTCGTGCCTCTAGATGCCGTTTGCTGACCCCATAAATAAAAAGACCTGAAATTCCTTCACTCTTTTGAACTGTGGTGAGCGGAGCAAGGAGCGATGACTGTTATGTGCTTATGTATCACGCTGAAAGTGCAGTACTGGGTAAACGGTTTAGCAATAAATACAGTAATGTTGTAAGCTACACAGATTTGACTTTCTGACTTGTTGATTTGTTCAATTCCATCGGCAGCACACTGGATTTCATTTATGGAAGGATTAATGTGGATTGGGGTTAACTGCAAACAATACTGGGATGCCACAAGAAGAGGTCTGGAACTGTTTAAGCGAATACAATGACAAGGCGCATGCACAAACAGACCCCGAGGTGCCCTGTGGTTTATGTGTATACTGTTTCATACAGCCATTGCTCAAGATCTGTTTCAGTAAGGCTCAGCTCAGTTTTGGCCTGGGAACTGAGCCAGTAGTGTGGCTTCCAGGAGCTTCCTTGCTCATGGCCGCCCCCTCTGTTGCAGTACCAACCGCTTGTGGAGATTGCGCCTCAAGTAACTGATCTGCATGGATGCACACATCACCACAGCACCGGAAACCACTGCCAATGAGGCACCGATAGTCTCTTTAATGAAGATCCGCTGGGGTTTTGTCTGCAAACTCGTCCTATGTATTCTGAGGTTTTAACACCATTGCAACTCCAGAAGGTTCAATCCGATCTAAAGTTCCAGTCCTTATGATGGACTGGTGGCTGGTGACACCGCGCCTGCAAAGCCGAATATATTCATCGTAAGCACAGAGTGGTCTGGTTTTCTGGCCACATCACATGACTTTATGAACTTGCATCACACACACAGCCTCTAAAAGAGTATCTGACACTATTTGCTCAGCATTGCAGACATGGCATTGCTAATGGCGCTAAAGCTCCAAAGCTACTGTGAAAACGGAGATACCAGAATGGCAAACGCATCTTCCTCTCCTTATTCACCCATTGTCAAACCAAAGAACAGCAGAATTAGAGGTAAAGAGAGCTTGCAAGCGAACTCTAACAGGCCGCCATGATGGTCTGTGGGCAGGTCTTTCTATGTTGCTGTCTCTTTGGACGTCCTCTACCAATCTATGATACCAGTCCTCGCCACGCTGTTTCCACCATCTCCGTTCCTGGCATCCGCTGTGCTGCAACTTCTTCTGCAGCCTTCAGCAGTGCTTTGAGTTTGTGGTAGCACCATTCCCCTCCAGACCACTAGGGGACGTTCCCACTTCTGGTTCCAGGGTGACATTTTGCTAAAGAAGTAGATATTGGAAGACATAGTGATTTTAATGATTTTTAAACTTGGTGGGCAGACTGGACATCGTGAGACATGCGAATGATTCAAGTTTCACGCTCGTGACGTAAGCAAGGACAGGTTTTGCAGGTTGTGCAGATGCTACCATAGCATGCTGTTGGTGGCAGTAGATAGAATAAGGCACGCATGGAGAAAGAGAACCAATGAATTGTCCCACATGCGTGGAGTGATCCAACAGCCACGATTGCAGACATTCAGCGAGCAGTGATGCCCTCCATGAGTCATCCTGAGCACCATTGGCAGACAGCTGCACCACGCAGGACTACATGCACGCAGACCATTACGACGACTGTCCTTAACACCACGTCAACGTCGCCAAAGACTGCAATGGTGTCGTGCAAGACTGTCATGGAGTGACTCAGAATGGCAGCGGGTCATCACAGGACACCGTTAGGACATTCTACAGCTCCATGCCAAGACGTCTTGCATGTTGGGTTAGCAAACACGGCAGTCCGACGCCATACTGAGAGACAGACTTCTGTATGTGTAGCTCAATAAATATTCCCCAGATCAGTCTAAATTTATCATCATTTATTGTTCCTGGTAAACTTTATCTTCCTTTCCAACAGCACTGCAATCCCACACCTCCTTCTGGGTGCAGCTATGCTTTTAATGATGAGTGAAGTATTATTATTACTATTATTA
>JAVGWN010003585.1:0-10211 GCA_034552555.1 Semaprochilodus insignis | reverse complement strand
ATACACTAGAATAGGAGACATTAGTCCATGAACAACCTTAATAAACGCTGCCATACACTAGAATAGGAGACATTAGTCCATGAACAACCTTAATAAACGCTGCCATACACTAGAATAGGAGACATTAGTTCATGCACAGCCTTAGTAAATACTGGTACACACTAGAATAGGAGACATTAGTCAATAAATTACATTAATAAACAGTACTATACACTAGATTAGGATATATTACTCCATGCACAACTTTAATAAATACTGATACACACTAGAACAGGAGATATTAGTCAATAAATGACATTAATAAACTCTCCTATACATTAAAATAGGAGGTATTAGTTCATGAACAACCTTAATAAATACTGGTATACAATAGAATACAAGATATTAGTCAGTTAATAAGATTAATAAACACTGCTATACGTTGAAATAAGTGATTTTAGTCCATGAACAACCTTAATAAACAATGATATACACTAGAATAGGATATATTAGTAAATAAACTACCTTAATAAACACTGCTATAACTAGAATATGAGATAATAGTAAATGAACAGCCTCAATAAACAGTTATACACCAGAATAGGAGATATTAGTTGGAGATATTAGTCCATAAACAACCTTAATTAACACTCTTCTATACTATAGTAGCAGATCTTAGTCCAATGGCAGCTTAAGGACACTCTATCCAGTGTAATGGAGGTTTTGATGACTCGTGTCCCCACCAGAAGGTTTATCATGCTGGCTAGCAGGCCATTAGCGACTCTAAATTACCACATGCCTCAGTTGATGCCCGTCTATCCTTTCCGCTCCACCAAAGAGAAGTTCTCTAAAGTTCTCCCTCTGTTCTTCTGCTTGTCTGGCGCTGGCCTCTGTGTTGGTCATATACAGATGAGGGACACTTCAGGGCCAGCCAGTTCATTAAAGGAGATTTTCTGCGGGCTAAAATCAAAAATGGCTTATTTGGATGAGAGAGTGAACACGTCATGAAGAAACACGCCACTCCTGACACCCCGTGTCATCAGCAATCAAACAAGCGCTGATAAATTGAAGATAATTAGCCCGTGTCAGCTCTTGTTGGAGTAATTGGGCCCGACAGCCCAGCCAGTTTAGCATGAGCATTAAGAAAAGTCCCAAATGGCTTATTTAAGTGAAAATATAAGAAGGCGTTTCAGCAGAAGGAGCTTCTACATCATCCCATAATATTGCTTGTATGAAGGATTACATGGCTTTTTGTCATTTAGCATGGTGGCTAATGCAGGTTCACCATGAACATCTTAAAATATCTAATCACCTTTTGGACAGATCTGAATCGCTGTGGAAAAGAAAGAAAGGAAGAAATAGGAACGACAAAGTGACCATCAAAAACAAGCTCACGGTATAATACTGCACTGCCAACAAGCCGACTGGAAAGTCAGTGATTAAATATAATATCAGACGTTTGAATATTTATTATATCCTCATTTCCAGGAGACTAAATTTAAGTTCCTCAAAGAGACGTACCTCCAAAGTTCAATCTTAGAAGTTGGCTAGTTTGGTGGTCAGTCAGTCCGTTGTTCTGAGAACACCCGCAGCTGTGAGGAGTTTCTCAGTGAGCAGCTTCCTGAACAGCTACACATCTTTTCAGACCTCCATAGTGTTGAGGTGTTTTCTTACAGTGGAGGAAGGATGGACAGAAACACCTGTGGATGTTCTTAGATCTGAAGCAGGAGTGGAGCTTGATGTTCTCTCTCTCAGAGATACGGTATATATACACTACATATATGTATTTGCCAAAAGCATTTGCTCGTCTGCCTTTACTCACATACGAACTTGAGTGACATCCCATTCTTAACCCATAGGATTTAATATGATGTCGGCCCACCCTTTGCAGCTATAACAGCTTCAACTCTTCTGGGAAGGCTTTCCACAAGGTTTAGGAATGTGTTTATGGGAATTTTTGACCAATCTTCCAGAAGCGCATTTGTGAGGTCAGACCTAGATGTTGGACGAGAAGGCCTGGCTCACAGTCTCCTCTCTAATTCATCCCAAAGGTGTTCTATCAGGTTGAGGTCAGGACTCTGTGCAGGGCAGTCAAGTTCTTCAACACCAAACTCGCTCATCCATGTCTTTATGGACCTTGCTTTGTGTACTCTTGTGCAGTCATGTTGGAACAGAAAGGGGACGTCCCCAAACTGTCCCCACAAAGTTGGGAGCATGAAATTGTCCAAAATCTCTTGGTGTGCTGAAGCGTTAAGAGTTCCTTTCACTGGAACTAAGGGGCCGAGCCTTTGGCGGCGTGCTTTACACCACTGCAATCGGCGATTTGCATCGTGCTTGGTGATGTAAGGCTTGGATGCAGCTGCTCAGCCATAGAAACCCATTCCATGAAGCTCTACGCACTGTTCTTGAGCTCATCTGAAGGCCACATGAAGTTTGGAGGTCTGTAGTGATTGACTCTGCAGAAAGTTGGCGACCTCTGCGCACTATGCATCCGCTGACCCCACTCATTTTATTTTACGTGGTCTACCACTTCGTGGCTGAGTTGCTGTCATTTCCAATCGCTTCCACTTTGGTATAAACCCACTGACAGTTGACTGTTGAATATTTAGAAGAGAGGAAATTTCATGACTGGACTTACTGTACAGGTGGCATCCCATCACAGTACCACGCTGGAATTCACTGAGCTCCTGCGAGTGACCCATTCTTTCACAGATGTATATTCAAATATATTTATTCTTAGTCAAACTTGCATTGTCCATTGTCCCTCGAGAAACTATACATAGTGAATATGTATCTACACTTGAGACAGAACTCCGTTTGCAGCTTTGCTCTCGTCAAGTCTGAATTCAGCTTCTTATTTGCCGGCTTCTTGCTGAAATTTTCCCATTCCACCAGAGTGTAACTGCTGCACAATTTAAGGTTAAACGGGAAAGGTGACTCTGTAGGAGCCTTTAGCCTGAACCTAAAACTTTTAGTCAGAAACTTTCAGTCTGAAATTTGCCACTTGGTAGCCAATAAATCGTCAGTTAAACTCATTACCATTTTGTGTACTTGTTAGGTTTAAGGAATTAAGAAAACACACTAAGTACCCAGGAACAAGACAAAAATAACCATCTGTAACGTAGTGTATTTGAAATTCAGCAAATAAACAGTAACTGTGTATTAAAATGGACAGAAGTTTAGTCAAATAAGCGTGTTTAATCCAAATAACTCACAATCATCTATTGATAGCTGTAGCTTGTGCAATCATAAGATCAAATCAGAATCAATCTTTCTTCATATTTCATATACTGACCACTAACAGTGGTCTTGCATGTGACCATTATCAATGCTAAGCACCTGTTACATGCGATTAGATCTAAATTAGGTGTGAAACCCATCAAAAGAGCAGGTGTATGTGAAAGTAGTGACCACTCTCAGTCCCTAGAGTGACCTTTGTATCAACACCTCTAACGTGTCAGCCCATCCTAGCGGCCCTTCAGGGGCTACATAGGAAACGTTCTCAGCTGGAATTATAGTCATGTCCACTTAAGAATGAACCCCACTTCCTCTAATTCATTTCCCACCTGTGGAGCATGATGGTCCAACATGTTCTCCTAAGAGGAACTCTGAACGTTAAAAAAAACTCCCCCAAGGGCCGATAATGAATAGTCCAGGCTCGCCGAGCAACCTGCTCGCTTCCTAGCGGACCTGACCTGAGAGAGAACAGCTGGCTTGTAAAGGCTGAGAACCTCCCGCCCCTGACAGTTGCGCTCAGGCTTTTTCTTCCTGGCCTTCCGCCATTCGGTCTCCATCGGCGGTCCCCATTTTGTTTTATTGACGTTCCTTTCCTGCCCACTGGACACACCTTCTGACAGGATATTATTAATGGAGTGCTCTCCAGAGGATCCTCACTGCCAAACTTTACATTCACTTTTTTTAAAAGACCAGAGCTGTGATCATCGTTTTGCAACATTTATGTCACATTACATGGTAATTTCAATGTAACTACATAGTAATTACATACAAATAACAAATGAGTTCCTTTTACATACAATCTAGCGTGTGTGTTGACAGGTGTAAGTATGGACTGTTATCTTTTGGACTGTTGCTCCCTAGCGTAGTTGTAAACAGGCCACCACCGCCAACACCACCATCACCACCACCACCACCACCACCACCTTCATCAATCGAAATTGCTGCTAACATTGGGATCACCTTTGGGATGCTGGGAAGAGAACAATTCTATCATGGAGACTGCTAATTCTATCATGGAGAAAAGTTGGGGTCAAATAGGCTTTCTTAGACCCCAGATTGGATTTGTATATCCATAAATCACCAGTCTATCAGAAGAGGTTGCTGTTGTAGTAATGTATAGCAATTCCCAGAACTTCCATCACTCTGGATTTGCCATTTGTTGTTTGATGGTTTGTTTGATCCAATCCAAATCCAATTTGAGCATCCAGAGCATCCGGACTAAGGTGCATCTGTAAAACTCTGATTGGAATTGCATGCCAAATGGGGTTTGGATCGAGTTATCGCAAATCTCTTGTGGTTTTTTTGCTGTTCAGACTATCAATGAAGCCAATCTGGATACAATATGAGCATGCCAACAAAATCAGATTTGGGCTGGCAGTCAGAACAAGGCCTTAAGATGGTTACATCCCAAATTTCCCAACTGTTTTTATGCCAAGCAATCAAAGTTTGGCAGAAAGGTAAACAATGCATTCCCGAAAATAAGAAATACACAAATGGGTTGAAGAGTTTCATAGGAACCCAAATATGGACCCAACAAAAATCTGTTTGAACTTGACCTGAACCATAGTCTCTACTGGTAATGACCCTTCGCTGCCTACCAGTCCTGTTTATTTTGAAGTGGCCAATTTTGGACAGATGAATAAGGTGCATTTCCTTGTTTCTTATGACAGGGGATGGACACCACAGCTTTCTGGTGATATGCTGCCCCCTATTTGTTTGCTCTTATTGTCTGGTTAGGAACACCAGATATTGATCAAACAGCCAGTAAAACAAACCCAGCACAAGGTGCGGTAGATTCACCAAAAGGTCTTGAGAAGTTCAATAAATAAGACCTTCACAAATAAGCAAGAGCTTTAGAACCTTCTGAGTTTGAAAAGACATCTGGGCCCATAAACACTGTGGCATACGGTGATTGCTTGACCTCTAATACACCTTACCATCTCAGATGGACACAAATTACACCACAGCAGTGAGGATTTAACCCAGGCTTACAAGACCTCACTCCTGCCTGGATCCCGCACCCCCGCCCCCGCCAACCCTTCCCAACACATGGATGCTCGACTTGGGCAAAACTACTCAGACAAGGTAGAGGATTTACAGGGAGCAGCTTTATCTTTGTTAATCAGTCTTAAAAAATGCAATCTCGGGACAGATGTTTTTTCCCTTTCTGGGTATATGTGTGTGTGTGTGTGTGTGTGTGTGTGTGTGTGTGTGTGTGTGTTTTCCGAGCTGGTAGCCGAAAAGCCGTTTTAGGACAGGATTGAACGCGATGCCACCTGTGTGCGCAGTTCCACAGCGAGAGAACATCTGAACTAATCTGACCAGATACAAGAGGAGTGCAGGATGCTCTTACAGATGTAGCAGCTGGATTGCCGTCGCTGTGTGCCGGCAGGCCAGACGTGTCGTGTGGAAATTGAACAGCTAGCCAAAGCATGTGGAGAGAAAAAGAGATTTTTTTCCCCCCTTTTTTAATCCAGCCCTGAGTTCAGAGTGACCTGGAACGTGTGCACACGCCAGCCAAGGCTACAGCTCATATATAGTAACTCATGTAAAAGTCTATTACAGGCCCACTAATCCAAAAGGATCATAGTAGCATGTGCAGACGAGGTCAGGAGGACTTCCTTTATGGATCAATACTGGTGCACAGGTAATGAACAGGTAACTCCGCACAACATAAACAGATGCTACATAAGATCAGCGGTAACACATTACACTCTTTTATGTGTTCTACATTGGCAAGTAGCAGTAAAATTGAGAGTATATTGAGTAATAGCTCCTACTAGCACACTATCCAGTTACACTGTACTTGTGTTACAGTAAATCACACTTGAAATAATATCTTATGTTAACCTTCTACGAAACTGAAAGTGCAAATGTAGGGGTTAGTGCATATTTTAGTGTTTAGTGTAAGTGTAGGAGATAGAGTTTAGTGTACATGCAGAGATTAGGGTGTAGTGTAAATTTAGGCGTTAGGGTTTAGTGTGAATGTAGGGGTATGGGTTAGTGTAAATGTAGGGGATAGAGTTTAGTGTACATGTAGAGAACACAGTGTAGTGTAAATGTAGGGGTTAGCGTGGAGTTTAGTATAAAATATAGGGCTTAAATTTTGTGTAAATGTAGGGGTTAGGGTTTAGTGTAAAATATAGGGCTTAGAGTTTAGTGTAAATGTAGGGGATAGGGTTTAGTGTAAAATATAGGGCTTAGAGTTTAATGTAAATGTAGGGGATAGAGTTTAGTGTAAAATATAGGGCTTAGAGTTTAGTGTAAATGTAGGGGATAGGGTTTAGTGTAAATATAGGGGTTAGGAGTTAGTGTAAATGTAGGGGATAGGGTTTAGTGTAAATATAGGGGTTAGGAGTTAGTGTAAATGTAGGGGATAGAGTTTAGTGTAAAATATAGGGCTTAGAGTTTAATGTAAATGTAGGGGATAGAGTTTAGTGTAAAATATAGGGCTTAGAGTTTAGTGTAAAATATAGGGCTTAGAGTTTAGTGTCAAATATAGGGTTTAGAGTTTAGTGTAAATGAAGGGGATAGGGTTTAGTGTAAATATAGGGGTTAGGAGTTAGTGTAAATGTAGGGGATAGAGTTTAGTGTAAAATATAGGGCTTAGAGTTTAATGTAAAAACAGGGGATAGAGTTTAGTGTAAAATATAGGGCTTAGAGTTTAGTGTAAATGTAGGGGATAGGGTTTAGTGTAAATATAGGGGTTAGGAGTTAGTGTAAATGTAGGGGATAGAGTTTAGTGTAAATATAGGGGTTAGGAGTTAGTGTAAATGTAGGGGATAGAGTTTAGTGTAAAATATAGAGCTTAGAGTTTAGTGTAAATATAGGGGTTAGAGTTTAGTGTAAATGTAGGGGTTAGGGTTTAGTGTAAATGTAGGAGTTTGGGGTTAGTGTAAATGTAGGAGTTTGGGGTTAGTGTAAATGTAGAGGTTAGGGTTTAATGTAAATGTAGGGGATAGAGTTTATTGTAAATGTAGGGGTAGGCTTTGGTGTAACTGTAGAGGTTAGGGTTTAGTGTAAATGTAGGGGTAGGGTTAGGTGTAAATGTAGGGGTTAGGATTTACTGTAAATATAGGGGTTAGGCTACAGTTTAGTGTAAAATATAGGGCCTAAAATCTAGGGTTAGGGTTAGGTGTAAATATAGGGGTTAGGGCTTACTGTAAATATAGGGGTTAGGGTTTAGTGTAAATGTAGGGGTTGGGGTTTAGTGTAAATATAGGGATTAACCTAGAGTTTAGTGTAAAATATAGGGCTTAGGGTTTAGCATAAATGTAGGGGTTGGGGTGTAGTATAAATGTAGGTATTAGGGTTTAGTGTAAATGTAGGGGTTAGGGTTTAGCATAAGTGTATGGGTTTAGGGTTTAGTGTAAATGTATGGGTTAGGGTTTAGCATAAGTGTATGGGTTTAGGGTTTAGTGTAAATGTAGGGATTAGGGTTTAGCATAAGTGTATGGGTTTAGGGCTTAGTGTAAATGTAGGGGTGAGGGTTTGGGAACATACACCTCCAAATATAAAGTACTGTAAATAATGATACTGTTGTATACATTTAGCTTATTACTATCTCTGCAAATGCTTTGGGTTTAGATAGATCAGAACACAATCCTGTAATGTGTTAAGTAGCCAGAAGTAAGTATTGTGGTGTGTGTTAAGTAGGCTGAACACTTAAATAATTTTAGTATAGATGGAGTGGACTATAGCTACAAGCTCGGTACTGTATATGTTTTAAGTGGTATTCCTCCCTAAATCTATGACTTACACACCTCGCGGTACGACTCCCTGCCAGGACTTCGCTGGCTTACTTACAGTTAGTGGCAGTCATTTCCTTTTCTCAAACCACTGAGTCATATCAATGCTAAATTCACTGTTAGCTCGCTTCCAGATCCAGAGGGCCTGGAGAGTCTTGGCTGCGATTCTACATGCTGACATTTCAGTTCTCCTACCACTTACACATTCATCCCCTTGATTTAGGTTTGGTGAAGTTGAAGCGATTTGTGCCTGCTTTATCTTGTGTAATGTATGTGGTCAAGCTTGAATGACCTTGATCGATGGTCTTTTAAATGCTAGGTGAGGTGGATGGTAAAAATCAGTAAAACTCACTACTACGTTTAAGAACCTTGGGTTCAGTCCCCTACATGTCCCAACACCCTACACAATACGAAGAAGGGTCTGAGGGTTTGATCCCCTATTTGGGCTAGACCCCTACACTACACCAATAAGGGTCTTTGGGCTCAGTCCCCTACCTGAGCAAGTACCCCACACTATACTAATAAGGGTCCCTGTGTTTGATCCCATACCTGGGCAAACACTCTATGCTATACTAAAAAGAGTCCCTGAGTTTGATCCCATACTTGGGCAAGCACCCCACACTATACTAATAAGGGTCCCTGTGTTTGATTCCATACCTGGGCAAGAACCCCACACTATACTAATAAGGGTCCCTGTGTTTGATCCCATACCTGGGCAAGAACCCCACACTATACTAATAAGGGTCCCTGTGTTTGATCCCATACCTGGGCAAGAACCCCACACTATACTAATAAGGGTCCTGGGTTTGATCCCCTACCTGGGCAAGAATCCCACACTATACTAATAAGGGTCCCTGTGTTTGATCCCATACCTGGGCAAGAACCCCACACTATACTAATAAGGGTCCTGGGTTTGATCCCATACCTGGGCAAGAACCCCACACTATACTAATAAGGGTCCCTGTGTTTGATCCTATACCTGGGCAGGCACCCCACACTATACTAATAAGGGTCCTGGGTTTGATCCTATACCTGGGCAAGAACCCCACACTATACTAATAAGGGTCCTGGGTTTGATCCCATACCTGGGCAAGCACCCCACACTATACTAATAAGGGTCCCTGTGTTTGATCCCATACCTGGGCAAGCACCCCACACTATACTAATAAGGGTCCCTGTGTTTGATCCCATACCTGGGCAAGTACTCTACACTATACCAATAAGTGTCACTGAGCAAGACTCCTAACACCACCTTTACTACCTAAGAAATGATCAAGGTGTCTGTCAAATATCATAAGTGTGAATGTAAATGACTGTGTGATGGAAAAAGGTCAAGGCCATTAATCAATACAGCATCTTGTGACACTGTTCCTAGATTTTCCAGTGTGGCATAGCTTTAGACCACGCTGAGCATATCATGACTCCACCACAGCCTTGTGATTATTCTATCAAATAGCATCGCTCGGTCTTTCCGGCAGTTCGCGGATACCCGAGTAATCTAAACAACCTGAGCGAGAGCCGCGATAATTAAACAAAACTCAGCCTGACTGATTAATTGGCTCAGGACGAGTAAAGCCGCCTCTGTTCAAAAGCATCCTGGAGATTTTTCCTTGAATTGAATAATTGCAGGCTGTCATGAGCAAAAGGCATCCAAAGAAACCCAAGCAATTTGGCACCGGAGCCATCACCTTGGCGGATTTCAAATTATATGCTGTCGATGGAAGCATTCGTGCTGTAATTTGGAGAGTCTGCTTCAAAAAGTTAAAACTCATATAATTTGATGCTCCTGAGGGAGCTTTGCACCGTCGGCATGCGGCCGCCATGCTGACGAGCCCATCGGCCTCTTTGTTTAACCCTTAGAGGTCACGGCTGGGTCATTCTGATATTGTGCCATCCCACAGCTTTGAAACCATGAACATCACAGAAAGCTGATAGGCCTGCACTCTAAACTCTATTCCTAAATTAACCAGTCGGAATCCATGATATTTATACTTTTATATTTTAGTGATTTATAGTGTTCGTGTGCATGAAAACCAGGATAGGAATGGCACTGACTTCACAGATGCTGTAGAAGTAACACCTGAACACTGCTCAGTGATGTTTAGATAACTATGTTATTACCTGTCACTGATTTTGTTCATTAATATAATAGTATCATGTTTCCATTACTGATAACTGTACCATGTTTACATTAGACCCTAACCCCTGCATTTACACTAAACCCTAACCCCTACATTTACACTAAAC
>JAVGWN010003584.1:0-10211 GCA_034552555.1 Semaprochilodus insignis | reverse complement strand
CTCAGGGCTAATGGAAAAAGATTATAAAAGCCCGTCTTTGCCGAGATGTGGGAAAATCCAGAGGAGTATTTCAGCAGGAGTCTCTGCACCTGAGTCAGTTTGGGACTGAATTCCTAGAAAGGACATGTCCCTTTTTTTTTTTTTTTTTGATGAGTGTGAAATGATCCCAGGTCTAAAGATACACTGTATAATGCTGGTTTGATCCGTGTCAATAGATTGTGTTTGGACTGACTGTTTCAGAGGACTGATTGACAGCTGACTAATTTGTTGGATGGATGGCAGGATGGATGGATGGATGAGTGGCTCTTTTGGATTGATAGACAGATGGATATGTTGATGGTGGATGCATGGAGTGATTGCTTTCCTTTAAATGACCAATTATTAGATAGATGGATGAAAGGATTATTTGCTTGATTGGTATGGACTGATATATGGATGGATGGATTGATTGATTAATTCTTTGAGAGATTGATGGATGAACTGAAGATGTTTTGATAGGTTGATCTATAAATTAAAGGATCATTTGAATGATGGATTGACATGTGTCATGTGTCTTGATTGGTGGTTAGACTAATGACATTTATAGCTGGATGGATGGATGGATGGATGGATTAAAGTTCCTTGGAAGAACTGATGCATGAACTGATAATGGTTTAATGGATTGATGAAGGGATTGATGGCTTGACTGGCAGATGGGTTTATGGATTGTTGTATTGATGGATTAATTGATAAAGTTTTGATGTATTGGTGAACAGAATATTGGTTTGAATGGTGAATGGACTGCTGACAGATCTATAGCTGGAGCTATAGGAGGATAAATGCAAGGATGGATGAATATATTGGAATTCCCTGGATGGACTGATAGATGAAGTGGTGATGGTTTAAGAGGATTAAGGGCTTCATTGGTGGATGGACTAAAGGATTTATGGATTTTTGTTTGATGGATGGATGGATGGATGGATGGATGGATGGATGGATGGATTAATTGCTTCTTTGAAAGGTGAATTCATGGATAAACTGATGGATGGATTGCATTGATCTAGAAGTTGAATGAATGCATTGAATGATTGGTGAATGGATTAATGGCTTGATTGGTGAGTGGACTGATTTATAGCTGGATCTATAGCTGGATGAATGCAAGGACAGATGATGTATTGGAATTCCCTAAAAGATGGACTGATGGATAAAGTGATAATGGTTTGATGGACTGATGAAACTATTAATGGCTTGAATGGTTTATGGAATGATGAATGGATTGATTGATGAATGCCTATAATGATGGTTTGATGGATTAAAGGTTTAAGTGATGATGGATTGATTTTGGTTGGTTGGTGAATGGACCAATAATGGATTTTAGATGAATCTATTGATGGATAAATTTAAGAATGTATGGACTCATGGATGACTTGAAGCATGGACTGGTGGTGGACTGACGATGAATTGATTAATGGATGAATTGCCCGAGCCTTCCGGCCAGTGAGCACTGAGAGAGGCCCCAGAGCCAGAAGGATAAGTGGCTCAGATGATGATTGGATGAATAAAAATAATGAATTGTCTGATGGATGGATGGATGGATTAATGGATGGATTAATGAACTGATTCCCTGATGTATTGATTAATGGTTTGGCTGACGGATGGACTGATCAATGAATGAATGGGTTAATGAATTGATTAACCGTAACTGTTTATAATTTTCATAATTTACTTATGAAACAAATTCATAGCTGCATCCAGAGGTAATTAATCGACAGGAATTAATTTGCTGGGTAGGTTTAACATCAGACATGAGATGCGAATGACTCAAGTTTCGCGCTCGGCTGCACATGTGATGTAGGCAAGGACCTACCTGTACCTGACTGACCCAACAGCCACAATTACAGACATTCAGCGAGCAGTGATGTCCTCCATGAGTCATCCTGTTACTGCAGCACCATTGGCAGACGGCTGCACCACGCAGGACTACATGCACACAGACCGTTACCACGACTGTCCTTAACACCATGTCACCGTCACCAAAGACTGCAATGGTGTCGTGCCAGACTGTCATGGAGTGACTCCGAATGACAGTGACGAGTCCCGCTTTTGTCTTGGTGGAGATGACCAACGAATCCGTGTGTGGAGGCACCGTGGTCAGCACCAAGATGAACGGTTTGTTGTCACGCGTCACACGTCCAGAAGGCCTGGTGGTGTCACTCCACCTCCACCCCTACCGCACCATCTGCAGGAACTGTGTGAGGATATTCAAGCTGCATGGGACGGATTATCACAGGACACCATTAGGAACCTCTATAGCTCCATGCCGAGACGTCTGGCATGTTGGGTTAGCAAACACGGTGGCCCGACGCCATACTGAGAGACAGACTTCTGTATGTGTAGCTCAATAAATATTGATCATATCAGTTTAGATTGATCATCAGTTATTGATCCTGGTAACCTTTATCTTCCTTCCCAACAGACCTGCAATCCCACACCTCCATCTGGGTGCATTCTTTTGATGAGTGTATGTATATATGGGTGGGATAACGGAATGTAAAATTCCAGGTCTGTTACGTCCCTAGACTTATTATTTAGCAACTAACTGACTTGAGTTATTCTTGAGCTATATGGACTTTATCATCCAGTCGTTAAATGATAAACAGTACAAGTCAGTTTCAACTTCAAGTCCGGTTGTACGCGGTACGCTGAGCGAGTTTATGTATTTCTCTTGTCTTTTGCTGTGTCTGTCCGGTAAATCATGCTGCTCCGTGATGTCAGTAGAACAATAGAAGGAATATTGTAAGGAGCTGCCGCAATCTCCTTTTGAATGTCAGATGCTTGTCATTGATGCTTGATGTAGCCCGTGTGTGTGCGTCCCTCTGAAATGGCTGATGGAGGAGAGCCGAGCGCTGCCTGAACCCAAATGAAAAACCTTTGATTGTATTTGACACACTGCTGCAGTCTCAGCAATGCATCCGTCACCTGAAATTGATCTGTCAATAGGTACATCAGAGGTGGTCAACATTTTGGAAGCGAGCCCCGAGATATATGCATGAGTTCTCGTCCGCCTCGCTAGTCTTTCAGATTAGAGACCAGAGGAGGGGAGAATGAGGGTGGTGGTCTGTCAGCCGTGGGCTTTATAAAATCCTCCTTTACCAGTCTTCTGCTTTAACAATGTCCATCACGCCCTCTCTGTTTTCTCTCTTGATCTCCTTCGTCCCGTCTTTGCTGACTCTGCAGTGCTCTGATCATTAGAGGACAATACGATCTATATTGTAGTCCACCGTGTGTGTATGTGTTAGTGTTGTTTGAGTGTATAATGTCATTTATTAAGGGTATTTATGGGCCAATATCTTTCCTGATGTATAAGAGTGTTTTATTTTGGTTGTTTACGGCTTAAAATGTCCTGTTGGAGCCCACAGGAGATGCCTATTGACTAAGTGTCCTGAGACAATTTGTGGATTAATATCTCATAGTCTAATAGCTTGTATTGAGGCAGTCTGTGAACTGGTATCCCCAGTACTAGCAAAAAGGAGTGTTTTGTGAGGCAGCCTGAGGACTAATATCTCTTGTTCTAGGAAACAAGAGCGTCTTGGTCATTTCTCATTCTAAGAGCGTGTACTGAGGCTGTATGTGGAACGATATCTCCTGTACCAGCAAAAAGGGGAGTCTGTTGAGGCAGTCTGTGGACTGATATCTCTTGTTCCAACAAAAGGAGTGTCTTTTGAGGCAGCCTGTAGACTAATATCTCTTTCTACAGAATGATTGCATCTTGGTCATTTGTAGATTAATATCTAGTAGTGTTAGACTGTCTATTGAGGCAGTCTGTGGACTGATATCTCTTGTTCTAGCAAAAGGAGTGTCTTTTGAGGCAGCCTGTAGACTAATATCTCTCTTTCTACAGAACTATTGCATCTTGGTCATTTGTAGACTAATATCTAGGAGTGTTGGACTGTCTATTGAGGCAGGCTGTGGACTGATATCTCTTGTTCTAGCAAAAGTAGTGTCTTTTGAGGCAGCACTAATATCTCTCGTTCTAAGGAACGATTACATCTTGGTCATTTGTAGACTAATCTTTTAGTGTAAGAGCATCTATTGAGGCGGTCTGTGGACTGATATTTAATGAGGTTGTTTATGGACTCATATTTCTTCTAATAGATTGGGACAGGAGTGTTTGAGTGCCATATCTCATTAGCTGAGGATGTGCTGAATATGGGGATCAATCCACCCTATAAATTCCAGCATGTATGGTGATGCTAAGACTTCCAACAGTGGACTCCTTTATTGCAGGTATGAAGGAGGAAATGTACCATAAGCATGTGAGACGTTTGGTATGGGCCGGAGAGTAGATGGTGTTTAATCAGTGAACTGTCCCAGCCCTCCTTTCCTCTGTCCGCTTGTTGCCAAAGGACTCTAGGTATTCAGTTCGGAGGTTGAAGATGTTCATAAAGTACAGGCAACATCAATAAACAGCAACAATGAAATAATCTCTTTATTAATTTGCGTTAGGCTTGTTGGCGGTGTGCCAAATGTGGCCACACACACACACACACACACACACACACACACACTCATCCTTCTGCTCTCTCTCTCTTTCTCTCTCGTTCTCTCGCTCTGCTTTTCTCTCATTCTCTCTCCAGTCCATTATCAGAAACACTGCCATTCATTAACTATTGATCTGTTATGGCCTCTATAGTGCACTGTCCTGCTTGAAGAGAGGGATCTCTGGAGCGGGGGAGAGGGAGCTAGCGGAGGTACAGAAAGTAGGCCGTAAAGGGGGTGGAGGGTGGAGGGTTGGAGTGTGAGGCGAGAGTACGGAGACCATCTACGGACTCCCTACATAACACAGCCAAAGCATGGTGCTGTACCACAAGCGTGCCCCATCCTGAAGGGCGAGCACCCTGGAGACCACTGATGAAGGACTAGAGGATGACCAACACTGCACTGTGCAGCAGCAGATGAGCTATCGTCTCTGACTGTACATCTACAAGGTGGACCAGCAAGGTAGGAGCGTCTAATAGAGTGGACAGTGAGTGGACACAGTGTTTAAACACTCCAGCAGCACTGCTGTGTCTGAACCACTCACACCAGCACAACACACACTTACACACCACCACCACCACGTCAGTGTCACTGCAGTGCCGAGAATGATCCACCACCCACATAATACCTGCTCTGTGGTGATCCTGTGGGGGTCCTGACCATTGAAGAACAGGGTAATACAGTATACAGAGAAACAGATGGACTACAGTCTGGAACTGTACAACTACAGAGTGTCCTGTATGGTCTTGGCTTCAACCCTGTGAGCTAATGGTGCAAAACCATTGACGGGTCAAACGAAATCTTCACAGAATCGTCACTGGAGTCAGGTGACTGCCATTTAGCTATCTAACCAGCTTCATGGTAAGAGGTTAACCTGAGCTCCTCCATTGTTGCTGCTGTTTGTGTTTATTGTTAATGCTAGATTTACGCTCCGAATCTTGAGACCACCCAGGATAAGGAGAACTTTCTGTTCTGTTATGTGAAGGGAAGCGGACAAGGTGCTAAATGCAGGGGTTCCTCTGGTGGTCCAAAACCCCCTAGATGCCCTCTTGGACCCTCTGAATGTCTCAGTATCCAGTTTCCAGGGGTAACTTCATAAAGTTACTCTGTTTGATAGGAAACAGGCACTCAAATACAAGTTCAGGGAAAACTGCTGCTCTCGGAATGCTACCTCATGGTGGCACTGCGGAAAATTGGTTCGCCCAGCTACCAACTGTAACTCTGTTCTGGATCCGTTCTACAAGCTTTCCAGCATGTATGTAAATCTGAAGACCCGATGTTTGGTCGAAAGTGAATTAATACTCGGTTCTCAAACGAGAGACAGATGAAGAGATGACATGCAAGATCTCGGTTAATGTGTGGAACAGCTGCCAGACTAGAAAAGAGCATTTCCAGAAGAACAACTCTCAAACCAGTCATGTTCCTGCTTGTTGAAGTTAGCATCAGTGTCGCTATGATAAGTGAGTTAGCTGGCGACCAGCCCTGAAGTAGCCAGCCAACATGGGGACCACCCCTAATACCAGGGGGTACATCACACACTAGGAACAGACCAGGGTTTGGGTTTGTACCTGTACTACACTGTAATGTACACCATAAAGTTCTGTATGTGGGTCCATACTGTAATATCTCACTCTCATAACTACAGAATTATCACGTTAGCGTCATAGAGGATACTGAATAATTCATAGGAGACAGGCACTGAATAATAAGCCCCAAGATTAATACCTGAATTATACGTGAGCTTGCCGTTTAAGGGGGTAAGTAATTATCTTTGCCCATGCACTTCAGAGCCCATATATAGGGAGGTTAAAGGTGTTGGGCCCTGTCCTGGGACATCCTCATTACTGAACCCCATCATGGGGTCTTCATTCAAACTCTTAAATTTCTACTTCCACGGTGTGGTCACTGCGCGGCGTCTACCACCCAAAGCCCTAAACCTCTGCCCCAAGCCCAATCCCAAACTGCACACTTGCAGTCCTGTAGTCCTCATGTGCACACGCCCATGAAGACCACAAGGCTGTAGAGTAAGGTGGCCACACATACGTTTTCAGGCCGGACAGTCCGGTTTTTCAACTCCCAGTCCTCTGTCCAGGCACTGCGCTGGACGGACATCCTCTTTTTGGGATGAGCTATTTAAAATGTTCACTCGCCAACAATATTATGTGTGCCATTGGCTCACATCCGTGCCAAAAGAATTGCCTTGCGTTTTATTGGTTTAACAAGGTCATGTGACATCAAGACTCTCCTACCGGCTAACCGCAGGTCAGCCCTCTAAATGCTAGTCAGTTTGCTAGTCTGTCTGACTCACGACTCTGGCTAACCCAACATGCCAGACGTCTCGGCATGGAGCTGTAGAGGTTCCTAATGGTGTCCTGTGATAATCCATCCCATGCAGCTTGAATATCCTCACACAGTTCCTGCAGATGGTGCGGTAGGGGTGGAGGTGGAGTGACACCAGGCCTTCTGGACGTGTGACAACAAACCGTTCATCTCTGATTCGTTGGTCGTCTCCACCAAGACAAAAGCGGGACTCGTCACTGAAGATGACCCGCTGCCGTTCTGAGTCACTCCATGACAGTCTGGTACGACACCATTGCAGTCTTTGGTGACGGTGACGTGGTGTTAAGGACAGTCGTGGTAACGGTCTGTGTGCATGTAGTCCTGCGTGGTGCAGCCGTCTGCCAATGGTGCTGCACTAACAGGATGACTCATGGAGGGCATAACTGCTGGCTGAATGTCTGCACTCGCGACTCTTGGGTCAGTCCTAGCTTGCGTCACTTGCATGGCCGAGGGGGAAACTTGACTCGTTTGCATGTCTCACGATGTCAAACCTACCCACCAAGTTCCATTCCTGTCAGTTGATTCCTTCTGGGTGAAGCTATTTGTGCAGATCAAGAGTGTAATAATAAAGTGATGTTGATTGTTTCACTACAACGAACATCCACACACTAACTATTTCCCTTCTTCCGGTCTGGTTGTCAGGAACATCAACAGCAGGCAACATCGGCAAAGTCTAGTCTGTCCCACTTGAATGCTTTTAAACCCGGCGCTCTTGAGGACTCGGGCACTATAGATGCAAATGTTGCTGATGTCCCCTGAGTGTGGACTTGGAGGAGGACCATAGGGCCTTGGGCACCATTTGGGACTGGGCTTCACCCTGCGAGATTAATTCTTTTCCAGGCAGCTGTTTGAACAGACTGCAAATCCAAGTTGTGCACAAGTAATTCCACATGTCGTTGGTTGGCCTTACAAAAAAATACAGATTTACGAATATATATATGAGATTACTGATCAAAGAACTCGAGATTCACAACAAGTCTAGACTCTAGATAACGTCTGGGCATGCAGGATTATGTTAATGTGGAAATGCGCAGCAATGCCAATCTTCTTAGTTTTGTTGTGGAACTGCACCAGACAGGAACTCTGAAGTGCAGTAAATCCCACCTGTCTCAGCGACTCCACTCAGAAGAAAATGACTTCCTTGTATTCGGAATACGCTCCTCATCTCCACCTGCGTCTTTGTAGCCCTGCGTGTGTGTATATAATCCTAGGATGGTTTGTTTGTTTGTTCCTTTGCAAACTCGGGTCTGTGTGTATCCCCTTGCAGTTTCCCCTGAGCCATGTTCCTGGTTTCCTGATTTCTTAGTTTGTGGATTCTTAGTTTTCCGAGATTCCTGCTTCCTTTGATTTCCCGTTGCGCCCAGTAAAGATAGTACAGCCCTGTGAAGAACCTGGTGGTGGGTTGTTGTCATGGTTGTTTGGATGGTTTGTTGTTGGTGTTTGATTACTGTCGGGGATGGGTCTGTCGTAGTTGTTGTCATGGTTGGTGTTTGAATTGGGGTGTGTGTGTGTGTGTGTGTGTGTGTGTGTGTGTGTGTGTGTGTGTGTGTGTGTTGTTGGTGTTGGGTTACTGTTGGTGTTGTCGGCATCATGGTTGTTTGGATGGGCGTTTGGTTGCTGTCGCAGTTATTGTGGCTTTGGTTATCATGGTGGTTTGGATGGGTGTTTTGGTTGCTGTCATGGTTGTTTGGATAGTTTGTTGTTGGTGTTTGATTACTGTTGGGGTGGGTCTGTTGTGGTTGTTGTCATAGTTGGTGTTTGAATTGGGGTGGGAGGGTGGGTGTGTGTAATGGTGGTTGGTGTTGGGTTACTGTTGGTGTTGTGGTTGTGTTCGGTGGTCATGGTTGTCGGCGTCATGGTGGTTTGGATGGGTGTTTTGGTTGCTGTCGTGGTTGTTTGGATGGTTTTGTTATTGGTGTTTGATTACTGTTGGTTCCTGCAGATGGTGCGGTAGGGGTGGAGGTGGAGTGACACCAGGCCTTCTGGACGTGTGACAACAAACCGTTCATCTTGGATTCGCTGGTCGTCTCCAAGACAAAAGCGGGACTTGTCACTGAAGACGTGGTGGTTTGGATGGTTTTGTTATTGGTGTTTGATTACTGTTGGGGTGGGTCTGTTGTGGTTGTTATGGTTGGTGTTTGAATTGGGGTGTGTGTTGGGTTATGTTTGGTGGTTGTCATGGCTGTTGGCGTCATGTTTGTTTGGATGGGTGTTTGGTTGCTGTCGTTATTTTTTGGGTGTTTCTCTATACCACTTTCAGTATGGGTCAAGGCAATTATGAAATTATTAAAGATCTGCCCATGAAGATTACAGTTTTTGAGCACATCTGTGAGCACAAATAAGTGAAGATCATTTATGGACATGCTCAGAATAGGACTGTTATGGATGTCTGTCTGACTGGACCTCTATAACGTTAAAGACAATCTAGAACCAGAGAATAGTTAGACAGTCCAGAACTCGGCAGGCGGTGTTCAGTGTTGTGGTGCAGTGAAATCCAGGGCAGTGGGCTTCTCCTCCACCCAGACGCCAAACCAGAAATGACAGGCCTACGGGACGCCACTCAGCTGGAGCTTTCAGCATAGCAGCATGGTCATCTGCTGCCTGTGTACATCTGCATTAACACCAACAAAGGACACGCTCCTCTGTTAACACCAACAAAGGACACGCTCCTCTGTTAACACCAACAAAGGACACGCTCCTCTGTTAATGGAAGGCTTTGTCTTCTGTTGATGTTAACACCAATGGCAGACACGCTCCTCAATTAGCACTAACTTCTATTAACATCAACAGAGGACACAGTCTTACCTTAACACCAACAGAAGACGCGCTCTTCTATTAACACTAATGGAGGACGCGCTCCTCTGTTAACACCAGTAGAGGACATGCTCCTCTATTATGACCAGGAGACGCTCTTCCATCAACGCCAAGAGAAGATTCTCTCCTGTATTAACACTAACGGAGGACACGCTCCTTTACACAGTACGTACTGACATGACGCTGGTGTGCGGGGACCATCACGCCGTCTGGTTGTTTCCCATCCTTCTAAAGCTCTTATGCAGGACACGTCTTGTTTGCAGTCAGGTGGGGAAGAAAGGAAGGTGAGAAGGGGAGAATAAAAAGAGGAGTAAAGGAAGGTAGAATTACTCATGGGTGGTGGAAGAGAGGGGGAGAGAGGAAAGAAAGTAAGAAGAGGGAGGAAAAGGCAAGCGGCAGAGAGAGAGAGATGAAGCAGTCAGTAACAGTGGGGAGCCGGAGCAGCTTTTAGCATGCATGATGCATATTCCTGAAATGCAGAAGAGTCAGTCTCTCTCTCTCTCTCTCTCTCTCTCTCTCTCTCTCTCTCTCTCGTCCCC
>JAVGWN010003583.1:0-10212 GCA_034552555.1 Semaprochilodus insignis | reverse complement strand
AGGTGAGATCCTCTGCCAGGTGAACTCCAAGGAACTTGGTGCTCTTGACGATCTCCACAGTGGAGCCGTCGATGTGTAGTGGAGAGTGGTCACACCTTGTCCTTCTGAAGTCAACAACCATCTCTTTGGTTTTGTCTACGTTCAGAGACAGGTTGTTGGTTCTACACCAGTCCGTTAACCGCTGCACTTCCTCTCTGTATGCTGACTCGTCATTCTTGCTGATGAGACCCACTACCGTCGTATCATCCGCAAACTTGATGATGTGGTTCGAGCTGTGCATTGCTGCACAGTCGTGAGTCAGCAAGGTGAACAACAAAGGACTGAGCACACAGCCTTGGGGGGCCCCAGTGCTCAGCGTGGTGGTGCTGGAGGTGTTTCGTCCAATCCGGACTGACTGAGGTCTCCCAGTCAGGAAGTCCAGGATCCAGTTACAGAGAGAAGTGTTCATGCCCAGTAGGTTCAGCTTTCCGATCAGGTGCTGGGGAATGATTGTGTTGAATGCTGAACTAAAGTCTATGAACAGCATTCGAACATAAGTGTCTCTATTGTCCAGGTGGGTGAGCGCCAGGTGAAGGGTGGTGGATATGGCGTCGTCCGTTGAGCGGTTGGGACGGTACGCAAACTGCAGAGGGTCTAATGAAGGAGGCAGCAGGGTCTTGATGTGCCTCATGACAAGCCTCTCGAAGCACTTCATGATGATGGGTGTGAGTGCAACGGGACGGTAGTCATTGAGGCAAGACACTGAAGACTTCTTCGGCACAGGTATGATGGTGGTTGCCTTGAGACACGTTGGGACAGTGGCACTGCTCAGGGAGATGTTGAAGATGTCAGTGCAGACATCTGTCAGCTGGTCTGCACATTCCCTACCAGGAATGTTGTCTGGTCCAGCAGCTTTCCGTGGGTTAACTCTGCGTAGAGTTTTCCTCACGTCAGCTGCTGTAAGGCACAACACCTGGTTGTCGGGAGGAGGGGTGGTCTTCCTTGCTGCCACGGTGTTCTGTGTCTCGAACCGAGCGTAGAAGTCGTTCAGCGCATCTGGAAGGGAGGCATCACTGTCACAGGCAGGTGGTGTTGTCCTGTAGTTAGTGATGGCCTGGATGCCCTGCCACATGCGCTGTGTGTCACCGCTGTCTCTGAAGTAGCTGTGGATGCTCTGACCGTGTGCGTGCTTTGCCTCTCTGATGGCCCGGGACAGTTTGGCCCTTGCTTTCCTTAGGGCCGCCTTGTCTCCTGCTTTGAAGGCAGAGTCTCTAGCTTTCAGCAGAGCACGCACCTCTGCAGTCATCCACGGCTTCTGGTTGGGACGTGTGGTGATGGTCTTGGAGACAGTCACATCATCTATGCACTTGCCGATGTAGCTGGTCACAGATGAAGTGTACTCCTCCAAGTCTGTGGTGTTGCTGTAGGTTGCAGCCTCCCTAAACATTTGCCAGTCCGTGTGCTCAAAACAGTCCTGAAGAGCAGAGATGGCTCCTAATGGCCAGATTCTCACCTGCTTCAGAACCGGTTTTGATCGTCTGACGAGCGGTCTGTATGCTGGAATTAGCATAACAGAGATGTGATCTGAGTATCCGAGGTGGGGGCGGGGCTCTGCCCGGTACGCGCTGGGAATGTTCGTGTAAACAAGGTCCAGTGTGTTCGCTCCTCTCGTAGCAAAGTTCACATGTTGGTGGAATTTAGGGAGAACTGACTTGAGATTCACATGGTTGAAATCTTCAAGCTAGCGAAACAAAGCTAGCCCGTCCAGTTGAATGGCGGCGTCGGGAACTCTGTCGCTCAGCCACGTCTCTGTGAAGACAAAGACGCAGCAGTCTCTAGATTCTCTTCGTGTAGTTCTCTGAAGTCGGATGCAGTCCAGTTTATTCTCCAGGGAGCAGACATTTGAGAGCAGGATGGACGGGAGAGCCGGCCGAGTTGGCTTTGTTGTTAGCCTAGCGCGAACTCCAGCCCGCTTGCCGCGCTTCTGTAGTCTCACGCACTGCTTCCGGTGGCCCCTCTTTCGGCTGCCGGCTACAGGCGAAGCCGCGATCTGGGGGGCTGGTTGCCGTAGCAGACCGAAACCGCGTAGCGTCTCCCGTAGCTCATCGTTTATGGTGTTATTTGGTTGATTCCGGTTGTGTAGCAGTGTCTGACGGTCGTATACATGGACACCGGTTGTTCTTATGTCCATGTTCCAAAGAAGTTGAAAAAAAAGACACTCATAGATAAACAAAAACCACCTTTTTATCCGGAGCGGCTGCTGCGAGCTACAGCTCGCGCCGCCATCTTGGACCTTTTTTTGGACCTTCTCTTAGATGGTCGGACACCTCCCAGATCGTAAGATGTTCTGTTCTGCACCTTCTTCCTTTTGTGTTGTTTCAAATCTGGTGAACTGTCACTCTCAGTTTCTTCAGAAGATTCAGGAATATACTCTTCCTCGCTGACTTCCTCTTCTGAACTTAATGGTGAATCTTTTGTACATTCTAGTATTTCCTGTGTATGCTAAAAAACAAAGAAAGACTTTTTTATATAAACGTTTGTCTGTGTTTGAGTCAAAAAAACCCTTCCGTTACCGAGAGGACTCGCACCCAAATTATGCATCATTTGCTGTACCTCAATGATCGTCTGTAAAGATAGAGTAAAGCTTTGTTTACACTATAGGACTGTTAAAGTGGTATCAGAATTTTTAAATTGATTTTTATAGTGACAAACTGTCCATCACATACTAAACAACTAGAGATCACACAGTACATCGTCTCAACATGTTACAGAACCAAACCCAACACCCAAAAACACCCCTTAATTTCTGTAATGTTTTCTCTAACGTTCTTACAGTGTTCTCTACTAGCTGGCACAGCACATACTAGAGGATACCCTACGTACAAAGCAAATGTTGGCTTCTTATACAAATTTCCATTTGACCTTAAATGGTGCTGCAGTGTCAGATATGTATCACACTGCATTATGATGAACATATGTATTTTTAAAATATATTTCAAGGTGGAACAAAAACTCGTGCAAGAAGCCAGTATCTGCCTACCGTGAAAGAACATAAAGACAGGACAACAGTTACAGTATCTCTCCGTCACTAATGTACAACTGCACTAATTTATCCAACTCCCACTGCAGAAACAGTTACGGTATCTCTCCGTCACTAATGTACAACTGCACTAAACTATCCAACTCCCACTGCAAAAAACAGTTACAGTATCTCTGTCACTAATGTACAACTGTATGTTATAAAAAGGGTAGTACCACTAACCGTTGTATTCAGTCTACAATGTAAAAACAAAGTCTTCTGTCTCTCGTCGTGTAACATCTTTTCGTTTAATGCACTCTCATAGCGGGTCTCACATGCATCATGGTGTGCCTTCAGTTTGTGGAGGCGCTGCAAGTCATGACTTGGAGTCTGCAAATCACAGAAAACAATGTACATTTTAACCAAGTTGGACCTGAATCTGGGCCGATGTCACAAGGACTTAGCCTTCCAGTATGTGGTACCAATCTAAATAGGTAAAGCATGCAGGCCTCAATGATATACTTTCACACCTTATTGGTTTGATTTCTGTCATATGTGCACAGCAGTGTGTGTCTGCAGAACTGATCTTTGTTGACTTTTACAATCCAAAAATGACATATCCTACCCTTCTCTTCACTTCAGAACCAAAGCCATCTGTACAGCTCTACTCACTGAGCGTACTTACAGTGATGTGTCCACAGAAACTGAAGCTGACAGTATTCACTCTGGCTCATTTCTCTAAGAGCATTTTTACACCTGCATTTTATAGTCTGGTTAAATCAGACCTGGGTTTCACCTGTGGTGTGATTCATTTGGTCAGGTGTGAATACAGTAATTGCACTCGGATTCAAAACCACATATAAATGCTTAAAACCACATATAAACGCTTAAAACAGCATATAAACGCTGTTTTACTGGCCTCACTGCTGTAAACTCCCTCGCTATGCTAGTGATGCCCTAGCTACATTAACTGAACACATATAATGTCCTTGGTAAACTGAATCACGGCTATAAAAATAAGTGTTTTAACATGTTTTCTACTCTTTTCTGGACCGAACCCGCCAGTAAATCCACCCAGGTACAAGGTGGTTAGCATCTGTGCTAGCTAGCTAGTTTATGTAGAAAACAGTTTTTAAGCCGTTTTACATTGATAAAAACATACAAGTAAACTGAGCAGTTCAACATCACTCTATCTTAGTATAAGAATTAAACACTTACCATCTGCTTCGAGGATCCACAGCCAGCTTCAGTCTGGTCCATGTTTGAGGAGCATCTCTGTCCAGCAGGTCCCGTTTAAACTGGAGCGGGTTCATTAAAAAAGAGCGCTGCACGTGACTCCGTACACCAGTCGGACTGCGCAGTTATACCGAGCACCACCGATCAGGCCTTGTGTACATTACCAGTTCATTCAGCCACCCAGTTCACCTAAACCAGTTGGTTCGTAGGCCCCTGGAATGTTAGGTTGACCTGTCTCATAGCTTTTCTCATTGCCTATTTCAGCAATAGAAGGGGTCACTGTACGTTGACCTTTTGACTTAGGGCCTTCAAACTGAACATGTGCCATCTTCCTATGACCTAGTCTATGCATGCCAAGTGTGGGGCCCCTAAGTCATTCGGCTGGTCCGTAGGCCCCTGGAGCCTAGAAGGGGTTGCTGTACACTGACTTTTGGGTCAAGTTCCTGTCCTGTTGTTTTACTTGGGCCACTTTGATGGTATCGTCCACTTCGTTTTGGAAATGCAGTGCCTGTCAGATATTGGAATATTTAAGTCCTGATGCAGGTCCAACAATGCTTTAGCCAGGTTTCATTCCTTGAATGTAGTGTTGGCCTTCCTCCAAGAGGAGTCAAGATTGTGTTTATGTTTATTTGCCTTGTTTGTATTTTGTGGTAAATACTGTACTTCAAAACCTGGAATTTATAAGACGCTACTTAGAAAATATTTTACAGCTAGCTAATTTGTTTAAAGCTATAGCTGGTTTCCTATATAAATTTCCTGTTACTACCTTAAATGGTGCAGCAGCTACATCTTAGGCTTACAGCTAGCCCTATAGGTTGATTGTTGTTAGCACTAAGTCTAAGAATAGACACATTATGGAGTGTAATGTTTAAAGGAATACGTTAATCCTCACAGAGGGCGTCTAATTGTTATGAAATCAGTCGATTTCACAAAACAGGAGTTTGTTCAGGTGCCACTGACAACTTGAATAGCATTCCATTCAAGTAGAATAGTCTCTAGTCGTTCCTCAAAGTCCCTACAACTGTTGTACATTTCCACCTGAAGATTAGAATTTCCCCATTAAATTATTTTTAACTGTAGCATTTAAACTTGGTATTGTTGTGTAAAGAGTCTTCTGAAGTTGTCAAAATTATACAGTAAGTTGATTTTTTCCTGAGTATATATACTTCCAAACAGTGCATGGCTCTTCACATTTCACCTCATGTAGTTTTGACTTATCAAGTGTCATTTATTAATTATTTATTAGTTAATTTATGTCTATTTTTGGTGAAAAGAAACACAAAGTTTAAAATTGATTTCCAAAATGTAATACCACATTTGACCAGAGAGCGCTAGAGAGCAAACAAAAAGCGACACACACTTCCAGAACACGAAACCTTATGGGGACTGCAATACTCTGTGTGACCACTAGTTGAAGGAAGCTAAAGCTGTGAAGCTTAGAAACACGGGTGGAATGATGTCTCAGAAAAAGTCTGGAGGAGTTTTTGAAGAAGAGAATCGAACAGATTAAAGCTAATTCTGCTCATCATTTAGTCAGACATCGAACACTGCTTCAAACCAGTGAGCTGACTTTTGTTTTAGACATAATGGCTGGTAGCGGTGAAGGAAAAACGTACCGAAGACGTTTGTTTTATTATAATTCCATTATTTTAGAACCTAAATTACAGATATTCTTATTTATTCGTTTACAGCTAAGATTATTTTTATTTAAAGATAAGTACAATCACTTAATATACCTGCCGATAAACGAGGAATAATTATTTCAGCGCAGGTGATATAATAATTAAACGGTTTCAGGTCTACCATTCTTTTTTTCATCTAAAAATAATTTAAATATTGACTAATTTGGTTTTATTTAGGAGTTCATTATTTATGAGAGATGAAAGACGAAGGGTCATCCTACTGTATAAGCTGTTAGAAGTGAAATTAAAAAAGACAGACTATAAGCGCTAATTTTTAGCATAAATACGTTGCTTGCTGCCCGACACTATATTCTGTAATTAAATTAGGCTCCAGATCGTTCATCATATGCCACGTCTCTGTTAGTTCAGTAATATGGTCCTGTGTCTCTGCTGACTTTCTAAATGAGGACATCAGATCTGAAACGTATGCAGATTGATTTACTGATTACCAGAAAATGTATATGGAGAAAAAACATGAATGAATAGTCGAATCTTCGGCCAGGATGGGCGAATCAAATTTCTGAGAACAAAAATTCTGAAGAAAATTCTGAGTAGGGTACAGCCCTACACAGAACACACATACATCTGTACACATAATAAACACATATATGTACACAATAAACACACATTAGAACACACACACATCTGTACACAATAAACACACACACACATCCGTATACACAATAAACACACATTAGAACACACACATCTGTACACGCAATAAACACAGATTAGAACACACAAACACACACACATCTGTACACACGTTAGAACACACACACACACACACACACACACACACACCTGTACACAACCCTAACCCTAGATTTATAGCCTCCATAGAGCTACAGAATGCCATACAGAACCTGTATCTCATCTTGTGGCCAGGCTAGAGGCTTCCCAAGCAGGTACTAGTGCTGTAACACTGTAGTCACTTCCATATATCATCATTATGCTCACACATATAAAATTTCACTTGATTCCAACGACTCCTTCTAGGTATATTATTTATTTCTTTATTTATTCGCTATATATATATATATATATATACACGAAGGAGAGATCTCGGGTAGGTTAGGATTAGGGTTAGTATGTATTTACAGATTTTCTTTAGTCCTTTTTGGCCACCAGGTAGCAGAGTTGAATTGTGTATGTTAGATTCATTGGAGATATTTTTTATATTCTTAGAGAAATACAGGATCTTTCTACTGGTGTAGAAGAAAAATGCATACAACTCTTTGTAACCCGGGGCTGCAAATGCAAACAATCATTTTGACATTGGAGAAGTTACATACATTTTCTGATAATTGATAGATAATTGATTTTTCTATGACATAGAATAATTACATAAATTAACTGTCACTTCACAGAAAAATTTAAACTCAAAAATATATTTTCTCTATGAATTTCCTAACTTAAGCAAAAAGAGAGGGGATTATTTTTGTAGTTTTATGTGCGTGTAATTTCTCTATGACATTTATTATAGAAAAAGTGCATAATGTTTGATAGAGAAATTATGTAATTTTAACTCAAAAATGCTTAAATGTTCTCTAAAAATGTTATAGAAGAATTATGCATTTTCGCATACCAGTATAAAAAAAAACCCTTTCTTCTTGCTTAAGTTAGGGAATTCATAGAGAAAATACATTTTTGAGTTGCCATGATGTAATGTTTCTATTGTCTTATTCTGTAATTACATTCTGTAATTTGTCTAAATGTACAACATATATTTGTAATTTCTCTGAAATTGTATTGCTGTCTTAATGATATATGCACCATTTTAATATGAAATCGTAAAACGTATGTAATTTTTCAGTAATTCTGCTGCAGTGGTGACAGTCTGAATATGTTAGATCATCAGTAAATTCATGAAAGTTTAATGTTAGTTTTAGTAATGTTTATGCTATTGTAATATGAAATTTCTGTAAATTTTCTGAAATATCTGTAGTTTAATTACAGGTGTATCAGTATTTCCAGGGATGGCAGTGTCTAAATATTCATTCATAATAGGATTCATAGGATTATGCAAGTTTAATGACATTTTGTTGCAATTAAAATGATAATCATAGAACATTTCTGTAATCTTTCTGTAATCCTATTACAGTTTTAGTAAAATCAACATAATTTTAATATGAAATTGTAGAATGTTTCTGTAATTTGTCTGTAGTTTTATTTCAGGTTTTTCAATATTTTGAGGGATGACAGGGTCAGTATATGCTGGAACAGAATTATGCAGGTTTAATGTTATTTACATAGTGTAACATTTCTGTAATATTTCTGTAATATCTGTAGTTTTATTCCAGGTTATGAACATCAATATATGTCGTGATGACAGAGTCTGAATACATATATGCCCCTCCGTAGGTCCCGGCCCGCGCTCATGAATAAGCGTCGGGTGGCCTTGGGTAAAACACCTGAAACCGCGGCTCATCGATAAGTGGCGGCAGGGGCAGTAACCCTAACTAACCCACTAACCCTAACCCTAACCCTAACCCAGCGGACAAAACACACCGGGCACCAACACCCACCAGAGCAGCCCACCAGGGAACGCCAAAACCCCAGACATCCAGCAATTATGGTGCTGCTGCCTTCAGCAGTAACAGTACGTTTCCCATCGCGGCTCATGGATAAGCGGTGAGGTAGCAAAGCGCCATGGATAAGTGCTATAAAAATGGTTTTGAAGCGTACCTATTTAAGTCTTAAAGTTGACCCTGGATATTATTAATGTTTATTTGAGCATTTAGATTTTAGGACACATCATCAGTAGTGTACCTCAGAGTCATCAGGTGTTTCGACCTTTAAACACTATACATCCCTCATCCGAGGCGGCCAGCCCAGGTTGATCAGGTCTGGGCTTGTGTCCCATGTCCAATCGAAGACTACTTGTAAGTGGTTATTTTAGTACTTGAGCTGAATAACTTTGTTGTTATTTGTTGTTGTCCTATACCGTAATTAACCATCTAAACTATTTTATTTTGTTGGTTCTATCTTGTACTGCCATGCTATGTGGTTGCTGCTGGTACCAGATGAAAAAATAGGCACCCTCCCTGCGTGCTGTCCAAGTGGACCCAGAGAGGGCGCATACTCACTGCGCCTGCCCAGACGACCCTTTGTTAACACCGCTAGGTTACCCAGGTCAGTCAGGCAGGGCCCGAAGATTAGTCTCATCTTGGGGCCTACTCTGGTTCCTCGCCCCAAAAAGGGGAGGAGTAGAGTGTGGTCTCCAGGTCTCAGAAGAACCTGAGCCAGCCGCGAACGGATCGCTGCCTCCCAGGAACCCCGAGGAACCGGATTCCATGCCCAAGCCACCTGTTCGTTAACACCGCTAGGTATCCCAGGTAGCTTAGCGCTCGTTAGCGGCCTGCTCTGGCAAAGACCAGAGCTCAGAGACTGGAGGCCAAGGGACCAGGGCCAGCCGCGAACGGATCGCTGCCTCCCAGGCCCCCCAGGACCAGACTCCGTGCCCCAGCCCCTCGTTGCCAAGGGGCTGACTCCAAGACCCGGGAAGGTAGGTACCGTGCATTACGTCACCTCCCAGACAGTCCTGGGCGGAGATCCAAGCCGGCGGATAGCTTTCCTACAAATTCCAGATTCTGGAATTATTTTCGGAAAGATACCAAGCTTCTACCGCTTTGGGCTCTCCTTGGGGTGGAACAGCAATGGCGGACAAGACCCCCCATCCTCAGAGAGAATGAGGAGAATCATCAAGCTTCTACCAGAGCCTCTCCCCCACCTACTTTTGTGCCGGTTTTTGGGAGAACCTAATCTTTAGCCCTAGTTTTATAGAAGACGGTGCCCATATTAAATGTTGAGTTTATGATGTCTATTTGTAGAGTAGAGCATGGGTAAAAGGAAGCAAAAAACCCCGTATTTCTATGTCTCACCGTTTTTGAGTTATTTAAGGTAAAAGCTTCCTTTTTACTACCCCCATGATCCCTTGGGAGAGAAAATTTGCATATCTCCGCTTTTTGTATGTTTTTAGCCTATTTTAGGGTTCTTTTGGATTGTTAGTGACTAAATGGATGATTAATAAATAGAATCATTCCAAAAATTATTTTTATATTTATTTATTTATTTCTTGTTTATTTGTTTATTTATTTATTTCTTTATTTACCTATCCCTACGTTGTATTAAGGTTTAGTTTAAGGCTGGAGTTAAGGATATTAGAGTTAGATTTAAGGGTTTTAGAGTTAGGTTTAGGGTTAGGTTGAGGTCTTGGTTAAGTTTAGGGTTAGGTTAAGGGTTTTAATTAAGTTTAGGGTTAGGTTAAGGGTTTTGGTTAAGTTTAGGGTTAGG
>JAVGWN010003582.1:0-10212 GCA_034552555.1 Semaprochilodus insignis | reverse complement strand
ATTGGCGCTACAAGGTCTGGATATGACAGCGATGACATACATCTTCCTGAAAAGTGCTTGAGATAGCAGCATTATTCGTTTGAGAAGAGGAAGTCCTAGTAGCTATGAAATAATAAGTCTTATTATGTCATAAGTTAAATAATAAAGATTTTATTATCACAAATTTTTAAAACAATTCTGCAGAATTATCCTTCAGATTGAAAACAAAGAGAGTTTCATACAAAATGCTAAATTTTGGACAAACTTCGTTATCTGAACTTACTGTTCACAGTGGTGGGAGGGTAGGAACCAGATGCCTGAAGAGTTTAATGACTTGAAAAACTACCTTACAAAAAGTTATTGCATGAAATGGCTATGATTGTGCTGCCTGATGGTTGATGACATTGCTTCATGATGGTTTTGAGACCAGGGTATAGACTAAACTGTGTCCACTATTTCATGCAGAGCAAAAAAAACCAGAAAAACAGTACCACAATTCTTGTACATTTACCACAAATCCAATATCAATATTCCATATAAAAAACTTTGTACATTCCCTGGTTGCTTTAGATTATAGCCAAAATTGTTCTACCTATGTTGCAGACTTTGTGACTCCTGGTTTCCATCACCGCAACTGACATCCAGGACACCAATATTCTCCACAATACACTATGAATGACTATTAGTATGTCCCAACCACTAAATTAAGCAGAGATTTAAAAAAAACAAAAAAATTCCATGTCCCATATGCCATGTTTCATTCAGTACATTTAGACTTCCAGCCATTAAACATCTAAAATCTCATATCAACTCATATTTGCTTCATATCTCACTCTAAATCCCACTTAAATATCTAGGAGATCTATGGAGTTCAGTGATTCTGGTTTTACAGTGTACATCCCATAAAGGAGAGATCACATCAGTTTCATCTAGCTTCATGAAAGCACTACTAGTATCAGGTGTACTATTCCCATTTCAAATGCAGCAGAGAACCCCTTCAGTTCTGAACAAATCACTCTAGCCTGAGAAGCGAGGCAGAGTCACAGAGACCTACACAGTAAAGAGAGCGAGGTCAGAGTGACCAGGCAGCTTGCTCTGTTCTGAGTGCTTGATGGGAAATGAGTGTGCAGTGACTGGCTAGCAGATGAAGAGAATGTGTGGGAGTGTGTAACGAAAGGGTTTTACTTTTCCATTTCAATGAACTTGCTAATAAGTCTATCAGAGTGCTACAGGTTGTGACTTACATTCTGTGTGTCATATATACTCGACATTCCCCTCGTCCATTCAGATTACAGCAACATAAAAATATTGGCAGGGAGAGATGCAACAATGTGGAATTTCTGAATTAAAGTGTTTCTAAACTTCATGTAGACAATCCACTAATCCAGTCTGACTTTAAGCCATTCGCAGCAGGAGGTGAATGTAACACTGGGATTTTATACCCAAGCACCTCTAATGGGGTTTTGCAATTTATAAAAATTTAGCAAATAATGTATTCGCACCATGCTCAAAAATAATCTCAATACATTCTCTGAATACAATCTAGGTCTTGTTTATTTACTTTAAAGTTATTATTCATTCTTTTGTACTCATCAGAAAAGTTACAACAACCAGGAAATACAACCGGGCTTATTAAGTACAATTTATGATGACATGATCCCTCTAATTCATGGGCAACTTATATAGAAGGCAAGTAAAAGTCATGATAGCGACAGTGGGACAAACATTATTTTGTCTGACCTTTATATAGGCTAATATTTAGTATTTTATTTAGGTCAGCACTTGGTTACACATCTATTCGTTTGGATGACCAACTGAAATCTTCAAGGGAAGGAGTGCAGGAGTTTACTCGAGCAGGTTAGTTGGCAGGTTATGAACCCACCCCATCTCTGTCCAGATAGGGGTTTTATACTTGATTTTGGTATTTCACAGTATTTTGCACTCGCTTACAGATATAAGCCCACTGGACCTGTGACTGAAACATACCTAATAGTGTGTAATACCTCCACAAGCCTGAATAAGAGCTGCAATTCGATTTGGCACAGACTAGACAAGTTTCTGGATGTAGGCCACATCAATGTCTTGCCTCAAAGAATTGTGCACTTCACACTATTGTCTTTCGCAAGCCCAAATGCAGTCACTCCTTTTTTGTCAATTATTAACATCTGCTTTGTTAATAACATCTGAGACCCATTTTCCACACACGGAACGAGACATTCACTGCACTGTACCACCTCTTCTCAATCTATGAATCCCGTCACTGACACCCCACTGCTATTTATAGCCCCATCATCCTCGTGCAATGCCATCTGCAGGAGGCTGAAGTTACTACCACCTTAAACACACAAAGTGACAAGGTGAAATGTTTTTGGTCCAGTGAGCTTATTTTCTAACCATTTTATAGCCAATATTTCTAATATATCATTATAATATCATCAATTACACTACACTGACATTTTGAGTCAGAAGTGCTAGATGATGGTTTTCGGTGTAGCAGTGTGGATCTCTGGTTCAAAGCAATGTGCCCAACAGGTGTTCTGAAGTAAAATCTGAAGTTTAGTCAAAGTTTTCTAGTTTGCTATAGTGCAGAAGGAGCAAAGGCATTGAGTGCTGAGTTATGATAAAGCTGAATCTATGTACCTTTGAATACAATAAAGTACAACTTCCATAATATATTTAGAATTCAAATAATCATAAAAATAAAAATAACTTCAAAAAAAAAAACTCTAAAAAAAACAAAAACAAAACACAAAAAAAAAAAACACATAGCAAACAATGTCAGAGTTGCCTCAAGACATTGTAGGAGTACTACACTCATATGCCAAGGTGAATATAAGTTAACACATCCTCTACAGAGAACAAAATGTGGAATTCTTCTACAAATTTTACTGGAATATTTCTATTTATTTGCTGAGTTTAATATCTGAACTGAAAAAACGAACATAAAAATGCCACAATTTTTCCACAACTTTCCACATTTCATGTTCCCCCATCTGTAAAATGTAAGAAACACACAATAATTGTACACCGAAATGTGAAGAAGTGTGTTCAACCAAACATGTAATTTAACCAGCCATTATAGTGCACATCAAAACAGGTACAGTAAAGCACTACAGGCATGCCAAAGGCTGGACAGCTCTCCTCACCCTTAGCCTAGTTAGCGTATACTGCTATAAGACTCAGAGTAACAAGCCCAGATGTACGGCAGCTAGATCCCCCTCGCCTTTGACCTGGTTATCCCCTTTCCCCGAGGGCTGACCCAGGTGAAGGCTGCCAATCCTCCAAACGAATTACAGCCCGCACTTGTGGCTATGGGTGGGGGAGGGGTTACCGTCAATATTTCACTGTGGCGGAATTAGGGTCAGGTAGGGAATGGGCAGTGCTAATCTGAGCCGTTAGGGTTGTGCACACAGGGGCTCGTCTGGACGCTCCGCTTCAATAAAGGAGCGTATGCCAAGCGCAAGTTTATTTCTGCTCATAACAGCAGCGTAATTGGAAAGGCTGTCTCATCCGCTGATGACACATTTCCATTAGTCCACACAGTGAGATGGGCAGCCCATATTAATGTCATGCACTCTCTGACTAGGGCTGCAGTCTTATTTGTACATTAATATGAAATTGCAATTTCAGCCTCGGCAATTACTTAATTATGGAAGAGCATAATTAATGCATCTGATTTAGTAACAGCACCTCAACAAAGCTCTGACTTAGAAACCACACAAGCAGTGCACATCAAATGAATGTACGGGGAGCACAGTGACCAATAACAGGTATTCACTCAGCCTAATCAAATATTTCTTTCATATTTATAAGTTATCCTCATCTCTATTAATCATAATTAACAGCAGAACCACTGTACACAATTCTAATCTTGAGCTTTGTCAAAACGGAGCCGCCCTCTCCCTGACTTCGCATTGCAGCTAAGAAAGAAGGCAGTTCCCCAGAGACGGCTTAAGCCCAGTTAAGGATTAAATTCAACGTTAAAAATGGAATCATCCATCAAAATCCATTTTCGTGCAGGCTTGATCGATGTCCAGTACGTTTCTCATTGACGGCCTCTGGGCCGCTCCTCCTATCAGGGACCTGTCTGTCTGTCTCACATGGGACATTAATACATTTTTAAGCGAATACAAATCCTGCCTACATAACTGGGCAACTCTCCAAAAACTTTACTCCAATTCCTGAGCTCAGCGCTTGCAATATGAATGAATCAGTAGTTCATCTATCATATAGTGCACTGAAAAATGAATAAGCCATACAAACATAGCCATCACTGCTTACTAAAGGGACAAACTTATCAGTTTACTAACCTTTTTTACCACTTTGATTCAGTTACTCAGTGATTACAAAAAAAGGCAAGCTGTAATTTTATATAGTGGTGCATCCATAGCATTTTTTTTCCCCAGACCGTTTTTAGACCAAACTAGCCGATTTAAACAACGAGCAGGAATCACATCAGGGGCTAACGCATCCGAGAAGCTCACTTGAAGTTTTACAAGTATTAGATTGAGCTGTAGTTGGATGTTCTGTAAAGCCAGGCATACACTGTGCACCTTTAGAAATCTTGCTCTTCTTCAATTTAAGATTTAAAAGATCACCATGTACATGATGTATACGGGTATATGATTATATTGTACGAAAATGCTTGGTCTGACTGACATGCTATGTAAAACGCAGCCGTTACAGAAAGCTCCGTCTACGAACAAAAATCAATCAATCAAAATAGCACATTGTGCACCCAAGTACTAAGCAAATACACTGAGAAGTGGCTTTGCTAACATGTGCCACATCGTGCACTGAAACTACAGTATAAGCAAGTGGTGATTTATATGTCTGCCCATAGCATGTTTTATAAAGCCAATAAATAAATAAATAAATAAATAAAGATAGATTTTGGCAGCGAATGATGACGTTTAGCCTCTGTGTCTCTACCCATATTGGGTGATCGTGTCTGTATGGCTTTAAATAGAGGTTAAATTCATACAGTGTACGTCTGGCAGGAATTTAATGCCAAGGAGGATTAATACAAGTGACCAACAACCTTATGTCCGACCACCTCGGCATGAGAAGCACTTCACTGCGCAAGCAGTCTCTCATTCACTGCCTGCTTGAGCCATTTGTTCATTAGCGTGACAGTGTCCATTAGGCTTACGTCACATGGTATCAGCTTGATCATCGGCTGCTGGCATCAGCCCACTTTAACGAGCATGAGTAAATACATGCCCAGTATCAGTATCGATGCATCCTTAGTTTTATATGAATTATCCTTTAGTTTACTGAAACTGCAAACTTTCTCCTGGAACTTTCAACCTCTACCTCCTTTTGTGTTTATAAGATGCACAGAAGGCATTTTATTATGATTTGATGCTGATGAAAAATTGTTGTATGAACAGTTCTGCAAAAGAAAACACCACATATTTTCTGTTATGTCAAATTATAATCAAATATAACTCCATTCAAATTGTACAGCAAAACAGAAATTACAACTATGCACTACAGTTGGTGGCATGGCAGGTTCTGTATGATATCTACACTAATGGCAAGTAAAGTGTCTGGTAAATTATCTTACAGAGTATGAAAAGTAGCCTACATAACGTGCAAAAATGACACAGTCATTCAACCTCCTTCAGCCCCAACAAGGACCTGGCTGACAGTAATCCTGGTGCCCACCCACACTGTGGCTAGCCCTCAGGCTGCAAGACTGGTTACTGCCCTTCATACTGCTGCTGGAATTAGCCTGCTCCATCTCAGGCTGGATTACCCAACGTCTCTGCGTTCATTGCACCGGTCACTTTACTGAAGGTGAAAAACAGATTCCACTCTCCTAATCTAACTCCCCCCCCCCACACACACACACACACACACACACACTGTACCCTTTTAATCTCAGGGATTAGTCTAGCTTTTCCTCTCCAGACGTGTTCTGTTGCTGCCGCTTCGCCGAGACATCACAGAGAAAGCAGCCACAGAACAGAAACACTGGTCACGGTCTACATCACAGGGCTGATCCGAGATCAGTCGTATCAAGCCTACCTCTAATCTCAGCCATTACCAACCAAACGGCAAGCTAAACCTAGATCACGGTGAGTTATCGCCATCATGAAGGCAGCTGGATTTCATTGGAAATGGAGAGTTATTAGATTACACAGCCTGAACTTAAATGAACCAGTGCCAGTCTATTACACTCATCAGAGTGTATGAGAGTTGCACCGAGAAGGAATCAAGCAACAAGAATGAAACTTGGTGGGTAGATGTAACAACGTCAGACATACAAATGACTAAAGTTCCACACTCGGTCGCGCATGTGACATAAGCAAGGGTGGGCCTGACTGCTGTACCTGACTAGCCATAAAAGGTTGTCATGTTGTGCATGCTTTTCATTCTGACTCGGGCTGTTGTGTTGGTGGCATCCTCTGCAAATGAAGTATGCTTCAGCGAAGAGTTCAAAAGCAAATTGAGCAGTTGGAAAAGTTCGGGAGGAGTCGCATCGTAGTATCAACGTATTGCGCGCCACACTGGTCGAGTGGATACTACCATAACACGGCACTGTTATGGTTGTCGGCACTGGATAGAAGGAGGGACGCACCAGCGACATGAAGGATCTGGGAGACCTACACGAACCACAGAGAGAGAAAACTGAAATTGACAGCTGCATGACGCAGGACTACAGGCACACAGACAGTTACGATGACCACCCTTAACACCACGTCAACGTTGCCAAAGTCTGCAATAGTGTCGTGTCAGACTGCACCAAGATGAACGGTTTGTCGTCATGTATCACACATCCAGAAGGCCTGGTGTCACTCCACCTCCACCCGTACCGCAAAACCTGCAGGAGCTGTGTGAGAATATTCAAGCTGCATGGGATGGATTATCACAGGACACTGTGAGGAACCTCTACAACTCCATGCTGAGACATCTGGCATGTTGCGTTAGCACACATGGCAGCCCGACGCCATACTGAGAGACACTACTTCTGTATGTGTAGCTCAATAAATATTGCCCATATCAGTCTAAATTTATCATCATTTATTGTTCCTGGTAACCTTTATCTTCCTTCCCAACAGCACTGCAACACTTCCTTCAACTATTCTTTTAATGAGGAGTGTATTATTGTCACTATTGAAGAATAAAATTAATTGAGCAGCTTCTTGTGCAAGTTTTGAAAAGAACAAGATGTTTGAAGGCATTTTCACAACATGACATTTAACATGTTATTTGAGGTTTGCAAACAACAAAAGAAGAACATGTACCAACAAATTAATGAAGTCAAATAATCAAATAATTAGTGAATAGAAATGGGAAAACAGGTAGACACTTAATTAGATACTTGTTTCTGTACCGTTTACACAATTATATATACATACATTACTAATAGGGCACACGCACTTGTTCAGAGTTCTTGATGTAGTGATGATACTCACGATATACTCGGAAAAATGCATTAGAACGTCATTTTCATGATAACGATACGAACCCCACTCCTAAGGGATTGAGACACATTCGGCCCTCACTTAAGGGGTCCTCAATCTGCAGCTGTTTCCTAATTATCTTCCCCAGGAAGGAAAACAAACCAACACCTAGAGCGACAGCAAGAGGGCAGCACAAGTCTCTCCCTACGAGCAACCTCTGCTGACTCTTCCGCTACCTCTCTTAGAGGGTACTGTTATTCCTCCTGAGCGTAGAGCAGAGGTCAGATCAGGGGGAGAATGTATATGCCAACATAGATTTCATCTACTGTGCTCTCCATCCAACAACTATAACGACCTGTGCACGCTCTAAATCAGTGTCAAAGTCCCGACCACTCCAAGAAAAAAAAAAAAAAAAAAAAAAAAAAGAAAGCCATGCTGGCATAACCTCATTATCCTCCGCTTTCGATTGTAGGCCGCAGAAAGAGAGAGCGAGGGAGGAGGCGACAGACAACAAAAGCTGGGTGTGCTGCAGCCTCTGCGGTGTGAGCCAGATGACCGGCTCTTTCTTTCCTTCAGTCAGGCCGCGAGACAGATCAGCAGGAAGCCTGGGTGAGAACAGCGAAGGGTGGGAGACCAGTCCCCTCCACACTCACACACACACTCCATTCACAGGCTTTGACTACAGCAGTCATCTGGAGAGCCCACAACAAACAGGTGTTCCGTTTCACACACACACACGCTCGCACGCGCACACCCCTCACCCGTGGAGCGAACTGTTGGGGAGGCCAGTCTGCAAGCAGCTGCAGCTATAATTATCCAGAGGGCTGCGGCGGCTAGTGCAGCAGAGGCTTTGTGTAGAAAAGTTTGGCTGAAGGAGGCGATGAGGAGAAAAGGATGTGAATTATTTATGGGGGTCCATGCATGCAAAAGGGAAACGATACCCACAAAGAACTGTTCGACCAGCAGATGCGCACACACCAACACGCAGTCACAGTNGCTGAAGGAGGCGATGAGGAGAAAAGGATGTGAATTATTTATGGGGGTCCATGCATGCAAAAGGGAAACGATACCCACAAAGAACTGTTCGACCAGCAGATGCGCACACACCAACACGCAGTCACAGTTGTTCTTGTACAATGTGAGGACAGCGGGGTTTACATCGCTGCTGTCGGAATAAAATATCTCCAAAATTACAGCTTTACTTTCATTTTCAATGGAAATGTCGATGGGACCAGACTTTTGGAATTGACTTTTTTCCGCCTCAAGTAGGAATTTTGGACCATTTTTTTGGTCAATTTCTTCATAAAAGTTACACACAATGTAAAAGAGTAACAGGAATTTTCAAATGATATCTGAAAAACAAGGTTTTGTTCCACAACAGCAATATAGGTACTATATATAACCTATACACAGTCATTAAATCATGCTTAGTTGATTTTCTAAGTGGAAATAAGTTTACACATCCTCTACTGAGAGCACACTGCTCTATTTAAACATACTGGAAGAAATAAACTATAACTATAACATGTCTTGCCCGAACAAAAGTCATGGCACAAATTTTAACTTCATGTTCCCTTTATGTCATGCGCTAAAATTTGACATGAATATGGTTCCTGTAGAGGACTGGGGGTATCCAAACTTTCACATACAACTGTATTCACACCATCATGCACTGACTTTAATCAGATGCAAAAATTGTGTTATTTAAGACACAGTAATAACTTCACCTCCACATCTGACACATCTGGATATCACATTTATAAGTTTCATTTTATAATCCCCTGTGGCTCCTTTCTTCATTCTAGACTCATTTAAAATTTCGTAATCTCAATATACAGTATTTGACATGTGGTCTTTATATATATATATATATATATACACACACACACACACACACACACACACACACACACACACACACACACACACACATAAATATATATACATAGGCTGGCAAGGTAACACATTCAAAGTGCTAATGTGCAAAAAATATTCAAGACCCCCGTTAAACCGTTTCCTGGTTTGACTTTTCTAACAGATCATAATGGTGCATACTGGTGTAGCCTGAGGCACGCATGCTGCATACAGCTTTTAAATCATTTTAAATCAAGTATTAGCTTTGGTACCTTCAGCAGACTACGCAGGACAGTGTTCACCACAGACCTATGAATAAACTAACAAGCAGCAAACTAACGCAAGCAACATCCAGTAGAAAGAAGAATTCACAAGCTGTATGAACTAGTACGAGAGCGAGAGATCACAGAAGAGCTGGAACCACTGACAGTGACTATGATTTATACACTCATGCAGCCACTCTATACACATACACCGCATAACACCGGCACAGCTTTGATTGATTTGGCATGGACTGGTCAAGTTTCTGGATGTAGGCCACATCAATGTTCAGACACTCTTGCATCAAAGAACTTTGCAGTTGGGCCAGATTTGGTGCATGTCTTTCCTGGCACAATTCTGAGGAGAACTTCCTGTAGACTGGGAATTTTGCCACTGCTGACCCGTACGACCGTACGCTTCCATACACCTGCAGATTTAGCTACTTCCTTCACAATGTCGCCTTTGGCACGTCCAAATGCAGTCACTCCTTTTAGCCAGTCATTAACATCTGCTTTGTGACCCATTTTCCACATACGGAACGAGACATTCACTGCATTGTACCACCTTTTCTCAATCTATGAATCCCATCACTCACACCCCGCAGGTATTTATAGGTCAATCATCCTCATACAGCACCATCTGCAGGAGGCTGAAGTCACTAACATGCTAGGATACATACATACATATACATACACACACATATATA
>JAVGWN010003579.1:0-10214 GCA_034552555.1 Semaprochilodus insignis | reverse complement strand
CACCTCCACCCCTACCGCACAATCTGCAGGAACTGTGTGAGAATATTTAAGCTGCATGGGATGGATTATCACAGGACACCATTAGGAACCTCTACAACTCCATGCTGAGACGTCTGGCATGTTGTGTTAGTAAACATGGCAGCCCGACACCATACTGAGTAACCAGTGTGGGCAAAAAATATTGTCTAAATGTATCATCATTTATTGTTCCTGGTAACCTTTATCCTCCTTCCCAATAGCACTGCAACCCCACACTTCCTTCTGGGTGCAGCTATTCTTTTGATGATGAGTGTATAAATTAACTATATAGGCATCAGGTGACAGAGCTGGCTGCCATGTCTCTACAGTTTATCAGAACTGTATGGATCCAGTTACATCTTTATTCGTATTGGAATAGTTATTTGAAGCTCTTTCTCCTCCTACAGGAAGACAACTGATTCTATTTCAGTGGTGCTGCAAGTTCAGGCAACACCGTCACCTGGAAAGCCAGGCAAACGCATACCACAGGCCTGGCTGACCTAAAAACAGCCATACTATTTGAAGGTGCTTTGTGAATACAGACTCGGATGTGTCTGTGTGGGTGTCTCTGCCCTGACCTTTATTCACTAAACATGACACGAGAACATCACACCTGTGCGGAAATGCTTTTTAATACCAGGCCATGAGTAACAGTGACATCAGGCCAAAGGCACGTTAAATTCCATAAGAGCCTGGACGGAAACATTGCAAAGGGAAGTGCAGCACGTCTCTCACAGACACACATACACAGCTGTTACTATATATTACCAGGATATAGGGTCACATAAGGAAGCAACAATATGTTATAATAACATCCCATTTGTACTACATACATCAGCTGGAAACTTCATTAGGTACATCTCCTTGTATCTACACTCATTGTTCATTTTATCAGCTCCACTGACCATATAGGAGCACCTTGTAGTTCTACAGTTACAGACTGTAGTCCATCTGATTCTCTGTACACTTCATCAGACTGTTCTTCAATGGTCAGGATGCCAAATAGACCAACACATAGCAGAAGTCTTCTTGGTGGTCTTCAGGATGGTGGGTCATTCTCAGCACTGCAGTCACACTGACATGGTGTTGGTCTAATAGTCTTATAGAGTGAGCAGTGAGTGGATCAGACACAGCAGTGCTGCTGGAGTGTTTAAACACTGTGTCCACTCACTGTCCACTCTATTAGACACTCCTACCTTGCTGGTCCACCTTGTAGATGTTCAGTCAGAGACTGAGATAGCTCTTCTATGGCTACATAGTGCAGTGTTGGTCATCCTCTAGTCCTTCATCAGTGCCCACAGGACGCTGCCCACAGGACGCTGTGGGCTGGATAGTGTTGGTTGGTGGACGATTCTCAGTCCAGCCGTGACACTGAGGTGTCCAGCAGCACTGCTGTGACTGATCCGCTCAAACCAGCACAGCGCACACCAACACACCACAAGCCTGTCAGTGTCACTGCAGTGCTGAGAATGATCCACCACCCACATAATACCTGCTCTGTGGTGGTCCTGTGGGGGTCCTGACCATTGAAGAACAGGGTAACATAGTATACAGAGAAAGAGATAAACTACAGTCTGTAACTGTAGAACAAGAAAGTAGAGCTGAAAAATGAACAACAACAAGACGTGATTTTCCATCTGATTAAGATGGAAAGATGAATTTGGCCTGATGTCATATTGAATACACACACAGGCGCACACTTACACTCTCACTCCTCTGCAGAAGGCTGAGGTCCGTGTAGAGAGGCAGGCTGGTGACTGGCCATCCTGTGCAAAGTTTGACCGTGCCCAGCAGTGCAGGACTACCAGCAAACACGGCCGCTAGTGGAGCCTGACTCCTACAACAGGAAGAGGAAGAGAAAGATGAGAAAGATATCTCAAAAAAAAAAAAAAAATCACTCCAGTCTATGCAGCCCATTGACTGAGCTTCATGAGGTCTACTCTGCCATTTCACAATGCAGTTATAAGAAGCGTTTCAGCATGGACCGCTTCTGAACTGAATGAGGCATAATGAAGGACAGCCAATCAGAACAGAGATCATTTACCAATTTCAGTCTTACAGGCACACTAACAAAACAGCCTGGAAAAAGGAAGGAAGGAAGGCAGGAAGGCAGGAAGGAAGGAAGGAAGGCAGGAAGGAAGGAAGGAAGGCAGGAAGGTAGGAAGGCAGGAAGGAAGGAAGGAAGGTAGGTAGGAAGGAAGGTAGGTAGGAAGGTAGGTAGGAAGGAAGGAAGGTAGGTAGGAAGGTAGGTAGGAAGGTAGGTAGGAAGGAAGGTAGGTAGGAAGGTAGGTAGGAAGGAAGGTAGGTAGGTAGGAAGGAAGGTAGCCAGGAAGGTAGGTAGGAAGGAAGGTAGGTAGGAAGGTAGGTAGGAAGGAAGGAAGGTAGGTAGGAAGGTAGGTAGGAAGGTAGGTAGGAAGGAAGGTAGGTAGGAAGGTAGGTAGGAAGGAAGGTAGGTAGGAAGGTAGGTAGGTAGGTAGGTAGATACTTTATTGATCCCGAAGGAAATTTAGCAGCAAATTAAAGGTGCAGTAAGTAAAAATTTATTACGACCATTAGCTACATTATAAGTGGACCTCAGGGGAGAAAATGAAATGTGCTGGCCTCTGTGCTGACTGGTAGATAATTACGTGCTCCTCCACCTTTTTCATAGTTATCTTTGGTATTATTATTGTGTTTTTGTATGGTAACTTAAAGGTAGCCCCAGCCGCTATGTAATCTAACTAATGGCCACCTACAGCCGTGATTTATTCTAATAATTGCTCTTAGTTACCTTAAAAAAAGGTTCATGCTTTGAACAGCAACATTGTTATTGCAGGGTCCCCTGCAGAGGATGTGCATATGTCATCTCCTTCACTGACCTGCCAAAAGCATTTCACAGTCACCCATCACCTGCTTACTCGTTAGATTTTGATCAGCAAGCATGTAATTGGTTTAAAAAATGAGCTTTGGGGAAGAAGACCGAGCACGCTCGCCAGTGATTTTATTTTCTGTTGGTCAGGTCAGTGTTTTTCTCCCTCCGCCCCAATAACAGAACTCAGAAGTGGTCTGATTATTTAGGTCCCATCTGGAAAATCTCTGATTTCCAGGCAGATGCTGCCTCACATGATTATTTTAGGTGCAACTCGCCGTATTTAGTCTCTTAGTGCACATACCCGTATTAAACACTTTCTGAATCATAAAATCATGATGGAACGTGCGACAAGAGACTCTTAATTATTTATCTGGCCTGGCCGAAAGTACTGGGAGAGTTTATTGCAGAAGCAGACAGAAAGTAAAGTCAGAATAATCAGAAAAGCAAGCTCCTGCAGGCTCCTGATTAAAGGTGCAATTATAATGGCAGCTATACGTATAAGTATCGCTTTATATTCATAAAGTTATCAACTTTTAGCTTCCTAAAAATAATGTTTATATGACATCCGGCCTTGCAGAACACACAACCCAACAGAAACTTGCTTGTTCTGCAGTAACGTTGTTGCTCTTCCCGTGCTAAAGCTTTATTACTGAGGAGATGCATAAAGAGGTTATTACAGACGTAAACTTAATGATCTCCCCAGCCTCTACTCTGGCATACAAGGGTGCAGTTCACTTCACTGGGACCCAAAAATCCTTACAAAGGCTCTACTGAAAAAGAGGCGGACGGGTTTATAGTTGTATTCTCTGCTCAGATGTTTGTCAGTGTGCCATAGCTCACTGTACTTCCCATTGTCTCTTTCATACCTAACCACACAATGGAGGTGCTTTAAAAAGAGGAAGCAGTTATTAAACTCACTTAATCCAGTTCATGAGCTCTACAGTATCAGGATCATAAAACTCCTGCACCTCGGTCAGCTCAGACAGCACACGCGGGAAGTACTGCAGGAAAAACAAAAAGCAGGTTAAATACAAACACGCGAAGGCTGCATGATAAAGGCAAGACTCCAGCATCTCAATCACCCTTCTACATACTGGCAAACAACAAACGGGGTGGGGGACCAACGTAACAGCCAATACATAATGTGTCATGAGTGGAACTGCTCCCTACTAACACCTAAACAACCTGTGGCTATGGTTTTCACTAGTCGCTTAAACAAACCAATATTACTTGCTGGAATGAGGCTGAAGTTATTAATAGGAGCCATAAACAGATGCATAACTTCTTAGTACCAATATAAATCATCATTACAGCAATACATTATTTACAATGCAATACAGACCAGCCTCAAAATAGACATCACTCACACAACATAACCATAGAAAGTACTGACACTGTAAATGACCTCGCCAAACAAATTCAATGCAAATACACAACAAGAGGAATAACATGGAGCAGGAGCTCAAGGCACGAATCCGATGGAGTTCAGAGTTTGCATTATGGAAAGAAAGACGTTTTTGAGTCTTGTTGTTTTGGCAGGCAAAGATCTTGTTGGATATCAGTGTTTTGTAAATAAGTTTGTTTTTTATACAAGTGTGTATTCGTCTACCATGTGGGGAACAGCTGCCTTACCAGAACAGAGTTTTATGTATTTACGACAGGATGGAGTCCCTGGGAGAATGGTCACCACCTGAAGAATAGCTGACCATCTGCTGACACTAGATAAGGACACCCTCTGTGTGTCTTAAGGTGGTGATTAAACGGGGTATATAAACTCTGTGACAAGTTTCTTTCTTTGGACTGTCTTTGAACAAGATCTGTGAGTGAACTGCGATCGCCTTTCGGTCTCCTGACTCTACTCTTCTGTGCAAGCAAGAAAAGGAACGACAATCTATAGTGCCTCCCAGAGGGCAGCAGCTGATACATCCATTTCTATCTGGGCTATCCGGTTGATTGGAGAGGGGCACCAATGACCTTTGATAATGTTAAAACAATATCATACCTTCTATACAAGTGAGAACTAGTGCTACTATTGTTAACCAACAGTACCGTCGTCTTCTACCTCCTTCCTTTTTTGTCTGCTAACTAGTCCCACAGTTTGAGATGTCAAGACCGCTCCAACCCCGGAATGTTCGGAAAGTTTGAATGTTGTAATGGTTATTTACGTAGCTGCACCCATTTTCCTTTGCATGAAAGCTCTTAGCCCCATCAGCGCAAAAGTGTCAATCATCGCCTCTCTTGGTAAATCTCCCCAAAGTCGGGGGCAACTGTCTATGCTCCTGTACCATACTTCAACAGATGTGATGGGAATGCTTTCTGTGATCACTGAACAGACCCAAAACAGCGAATATTCCTTTACTCTGAATTTCTCAGGCTGTCAGAGGAAGTTTTCTATGCGGGGCTCTCTAATGATGTGGTATGTACTGAGGTTCCATTTAAGGCTGCTGCATATATTGCAAGCAGGAGATCTGAACCAGCCAGTGATGAATCATGTGCTGTTTACATGATTGATTGTGACAGTAGAAACTTTGACGTGGCCATCCAGCGTTTTGATGAAGTTGCTTTTTCACTGGCTCATCAGTCACCACAGTTGCTAAGGAACAGCAGACAAATTTTGGTATACGTTCAGCTGATGCAGTGATCTGAGGTGATCAACAGAAATGATGAGTGCATGGTGGGAGATTGTATCTCCTTCAAAAGCACTCTGGAATTCCATTTTACAGTTCAGACATCAAGAGAAAACAGCATGTAATACTGCCCTAACATGCAAATAAGGATCTATTTCGGTCAAACCACTGTTACGATTGGCCACCATTATGATTACATGATCACTTTGACTCGTTAAAGTTCATTAACTCCCCTTAACATGCACATAATAACCCGACTTGGTTCTTAAGTAGGTCTAAGAAGCAGGACCGAATCAAGAGCTGAATTAAAGACTAGTATGACCTTCACAAAGTACCTATTTACCCATGTACGAGTTTCCTCTCTCTTTCCTACTTAAATATGCACTCATGTCTAATGTTTGACATCAGAGATGTCTCCTGTGACTTATTTTGGCATCAACTAGCTGCATGAGACAAACCACACAAAAGCTCCGTCTGTGAGTGAACAGAGCATTCTAGAGGTACGTTCACTCCTGTTGGTTTTGGTCAATTAAACAGACAACCAAAAACCTAAATACACCAAACCCAGAATAATGCATTGTCTGTTCTCTACAAACCTTCTTTGTTACCTACAACAGAAGGTTAATGAACTTTGTAAACTGAGCTGTAATTGTGGCTAATTATACAATGTATAGTTTCAGCAAAAATGTGGCTGAGGTACATCAGGACCGTTACATAACATGATGTGCAGAGATATACTGTATAACCATTCAAATCAATTATATAACACAAGCTCCCCGTTCATCGTCATCTCATGTTCTGGGGGCGTCTGGAGAAATGGGTCTTTTGGACGGTAAATTCGAACCACAATGCCTACACTGAGCTGCTGGACAGCCACCACAGTGCATGCGTTCACAAGCCTGCAAATGTGACTGACTGGCATGATGAACATACAAGAGCACTAACACAATTGGACTGGTCTGCAAAGTCCCCAGACTTGAGTCCTCTTGAAAACCTGTGGGGCTACCCGGAACAACCAGTAAACACCAGGGAAGGCATCCACCAAATCTGGCCCAACTGACCAATTCTTTGATGCAAATGTGGCTGAAAACAGATGTGGCCTACACCCAGAAACTTGTCCAGTTCAGTCCAAAACCAATCACAGCTGCCACTGTTGCTAGTGGAGGTATTACATGCTATTAGATACGTTATGTTAGTGATTTCATGCTGAGGGAAAACCATGGGAATGTGATGATCGATTGCCTAAGACTATAAGCAGTATTAGTCTATCAGGCAGACTATCATGAGACCCTGTAAACGTCTAGGTAACACCAGCAGTCTCGGTCAATGGCTAATATCAAACACTGGTGTGCAGTGTTTGATATTAGCAGACGTAAATCACAGAGCTTTGTTTATGATATCCTAGTGTCATGACACAGTTATCAGTTATTAATGTAACTACAAAACTACTTCACAATCAGCACAACTTTACACACAAGCACGACCTTACCTCTCTCCACAAGCTGAAACCAATGATGGTCGGTACTGCCGTGCTCAGTATTAGTGCCTGAGGAAAAACGCATCATCAGTGGCTAAAGCAGGCCAAACAGTACTGTGCATATTCACAATCCATTAAACCATCCATCCACACCTACCAGCACTACAGGATGGACAGACTTTAGTCTAATCCATCTGAACACGGTCATCCACAGCTCCGGTGAACACACACCAAACGCGGTAAAAGCGCATACGTACGGTGTCCAAAGGTACTTTGTCCTACAGAGGGGGAAAAAAGCAAAATGAGCCTTTAGAAATGGACCCAAGAGCAAACAATGTAGACGAGGGTCAAGTGTTTAACTCCAATCTGAAATCTATAATTCATCACAGTGACGATCACCTTATAGCACACTGTGCTTTTCTGAGAATAGCAAAAGTATCGTCCACAGCTGGAAGATTAAACATTTTAATATGCTGAAATTGCAATTTTGAAGTGCAATTTTCAAAATCACAAGAGGTGCAATTGTAAGTTAGCTTACAGGTTTGAAATGGGCAGTTTTAGAACCCAACACATGGAGCTTGCGAACTACCTGAAAATAACTTGGACCAATGAGGAGCGACTAAACACCTACTTAACTCAAATAAGTAAACTAAGCCTCAGCCGCAACTAACTGGCCGCTTGGCACACTAGTGTTTGAGTTTTTGGTGTTCTTGGCCTCCCCTCCCCAGTTGAATCTTGATATATAGAAAATAATCTCAATTTAAATCACAGTCACAAAACTGGACTGAAGAAATCACAAGTCTGTTCCCCCAATGATCCTGCCACCCCCCCCCCCAAATGATTCTGCCATCTGACTCACCTCACTGACTCACCTCACTGACTCACCTCACTGACTCACCTCACTGANCTGACTCACCTCACTGACTCACCTCACTGACTCACCTCACTGACTCACCTCACTGACTCACCTCACTGACTCACCTCACTGACTCACCTCACTGACTCACCTCACTGACTTTGTAAGCAAACCTCAAAAAAACAAAACACCATCATACATTCCTAATGCACCAGAATTGATTCATGAAGAACTAAATTAGTTAAGTCTTGAGGAGTTCAATCAGATGTGCTAAAGCAGTGGTTCTCAGTGTTAGTATGAGGTGAGCTGGAGTTGGAAAGACCCCCAGAACAGTGGGTCTCCGAGACCGGAGTTGATAACCACTGTGCCACAGCATGGGGCATATTTAAATTTGGTCTCCATAACTGGTGCTACAGTTGAGTACCCCATTACCCAGGGAGCTGACAATGAGAGGAGAGTTGCTATAACAGAACTGCCTTTAGCCTAGCTGTGTATGTGAACGCTGGGCTTCAGCAGTACTGTGATGAGCAGTGAACAGTCCGATAAAATGATGTTACCCCTGGAACAGCATGGCGAGAGCGCCAAACAGCAGCGTGTGGAGCACGTGGTAGATGACCTCCGGCCGTTCTCCTATCCGCCCGTCCTCCATTCGTACGCTGCCCTTTAACCGTTCCCCACTGCACACAATAAATAACCACACACTCAGAGACCTACATTTCCCAACACTTGGGATGTTAAGGTATTTTAGCCAACCCACTCAATTTACTCAAATGGACATTATCAACAACTCGGGGCAATTAGAGGAGCTGACTGGGGTGTGAAACTGCTTTAAAACAGAACATGAAAACAGCCCTACAGCTTCTTGCAATATGCCAGTGTCTCAACTGTGGTTTACCTGAGTCTTCTGTAGATTGTCTGCAAGGTTGAGAGCAGGCACACTAGAAGCACTAGCACATAGAAAGGCAGGACAGAGGCCTGGGTGAGGCGCAGGAAGAAATCTTGCCCTGGGGACTGAAAACCCTCCTCACACAACAGCAGATTTGGTATGAACTCTCTGAAACAAACAATAACAAAACATAGTGATGATTATTATTAAAAATCCTTCACAGATTGATTGATTGGTTATGTATGTGTTTGGCTGTGTTCAAACTGCCAGCCCAAATCAGATTTGTGTCATATCCAAACTGTATCCAGGTTGATTGCTGACAGCCTGGACAGTGGAAAAGCACATGAAATCCCATTTTTGCAAATCAGATTTATTTCTTTTGGGTCAGTCGCAACACGTCAAGCAACAATGTCAAATCTGGAGTGACGGGAGGGCTAGAATTCAAGAAGAGCACCAAAGAGTTTTGAACTGTGACTTGCGGAGCGCTGAAGGTGAAGCTAGATATCAATATATATGATTGGAGGGTGAAATGACGCACCTCCATCTTTCCTAGCAATGTCACCAGCTGGCTACGCAGTTACTGACGTCTAAGTCGTTACTACAGCGCACCGTGTTATCTGACCACTTGCAAACAACAGCATGGACAGAAGATCTCATTTGAGAAACAAATCCCATTTGCCTGCAGTCTGAACACAGCCTGTGTGTAAACAGCTTGGACCTTACGTAGTTGTGTTCAGTCCAAACTTAACCTCCAGAAACTTCAATATGAAATCACTCTGGTTTGCTGGCAGAATCTTCTACAAAAGGAAGGAAGATAAACTTTGAGTCCTCTCTCGGAAGAGAAAATACTCAATAAAATACCGAAATTCTGCATGTTGGGGGAGCTGCTGCCACCTCACCTTGACCAGGTAGTTGAAGGTAATGCCTGTGGTGAAGACCAGGTAGAGATGCAGCACAATCTTCATCAGTCTCGCCACCAGGGGCCCCATTTTCATGTTTTGCTGAAATCAGTTCATCAATTAATCAATCAATGCTGGCAGAAACATTAAGATGTTCAGAACATCCACATCTCTCCACAACCCACAAGTTAACAAAATCAGCACGACAATATGAAACACTATATAGCATCACAGCAGGAAACCCTCAGAAGTGGGGACTATACGCTACTACAACCATGTATTCTAATGTATAGCAACTGCACAAAAGACAGAGGCAAGGGAGGGACTTCTCACAGTCGTGAGGAGCCACCGCAGCATACTGTGGGTCAGCAAGTTTCACTGGATGGTAGGTCAGTGAATGTGAGTGGGTTACCTGGAGGTACCTGGCCAGCAGGCTGGCTACAAGCAGGCTGAGCAGTGGACAGGAGAGCAGGCTGGGCCTCTGATACTGCAGAACATACGCCAGCAACAAAGAGCTCAGGTACACCTTATGAATGTCTGCCGTCTACAGATCAAAGGCCAGAGAGAGAGAGAGAGAGAGAGAGAGAGAGAGAGAGAGAG
>JAVGWN010003578.1:0-10214 GCA_034552555.1 Semaprochilodus insignis | reverse complement strand
TCAGGGCTGTGGTTGGTGTACCTCAGCGGATAACACCACTACCCGCCAGGGAGCCACCACCACACATGGGAGACTGGGGTTCGAATCCCGGTCTGGGTGACAAGTCTGGGTAACTATACTGTGCTATGCCAATAAGAGTCCTTGGGCAAGACTCCTCACACTACGTTGGCCTACCTGTAATATCATGAACCTTGTAAGTTGCTCTGGATAAGAGCGTCAGCTAAATGTAAATGGTTAGGAGATTTCACTCACCAGTGTGTAAACAAGAGAAGGCGATTTAAGAGAAGATAAAGTTTGAAACAAAAACTCAATTTCCTGAGCTTTGTGTTCATTCTTGTGTAGACTGCTGTCAACCAAATGTGCATTGATTCAGAATGTTGATTGGTGTCTCTCATAAACACTATTGCAGTAAAAGTATTCTGTTCACGCGGTAAGCGAACTGATGTGGGTCCAAGGTGCTGGGAACCTCCTCTTTATATGAGACAGGATTAGTCTCTTGAAGCACTTCATCACAATGGGTGTGAGAGCGATGGGACGGTAGTCGTTCTTGCAAGTGATGATGGATTTCTTTGGGATTGGGATGATGGTTGCAGACAGGAACAGTAGATTGTGCCAGGGAAAGGTTGAAGATGTCTGTGAAGCTGGTAGGGCGGCGTCTGTGGTCACTGGGGTACTGACTTTGCTCTTGTAATCAGTGATCACTTGAATCCCTTGCCACATGCGCCTGGGGTCTGAGTTGGTGTTGAAGTGGGCTGCTATCTGTGAGCTGTACTTGTGCTTTGCAGCCCTGATGCCGGCCTTTAGGTTGTGTCTGGCAGCTTTGAGTTCCTCACTGTTGCCAGATTTAAGGGCTGCATCACGTGCCTTGAACAGGCTACGGACATCACCGTCTTCATCAACAGAGAGATGTGGTCACAGAGGTGTGAAAATAGATGTTCTAAGCTGCTTCTCCTGTTAGCTGTCTTTCTCTCTTCATCCGGGATCGACCTGAGGAGAATGGGTTTCCCTCTCGAGCCTGGTTCCTCTCGAGGTTCCTTCTTTACTCATGGGAGTTCCTCCTCGCCACTGTTGCCTCCGGCTTGCTCATGGGGGGCTTGGACCCGGATTTCCTTTCCTACATCTGTACATGGACTCTGTGTTTTTCTTTCCCGTTATATAAACTGCTTTTCTATGAAGCTGCAAATGTACAATGTACAAATGCATATTGATTGATTGATTGATTGAAATCAATGTGAAAATCAGGAGTTGTTCAGCTCAAATCAGTTCAGTCTTCTCCTGAGCTCTGATCAGCAGAACCGACAAAAAGTAACTTTTTTTTTCTTTTTCTTTTTTTTAATTCTGGAAAGTTAATAAAGTGTTACATCACAAAATCAAGGAAACTTTCCAGCAAATTCCTGTTTTCCTGCAGCTGTCAAGCTGCTCATTTCATTCGCTCAATCAAGCAGTTCACACTCACAGATGTTCTAGATGTACATAACTGATAGAGAGGTGTTAAGAACATGACAGTGTTGGTGTATTTATAAATCAATAAATGAATTTGTCTTCAAAGGTATAAACCTTAACAGTTTACAGATCTGTCTAAAACCTTCATAGGGTCTTATTCACTGGATCTTTCTAGTGTCTGACCACCCCAACCAGCCTGACTGGCTCGAGTGACATTTCTCCTTAATAGATATTATCTGGTAGTAGGGGGTGAAAACAAATTCCGACACGCTAGTTCTTCACTATGATCAGCCCTTTTACCTCTTTTTCTCTTTCGCTTTCTCTCAATGGAGCGGATCAGCTGAGCAGAGATCCTCTCACTGTCCTCCACTGCTGCCTGTGCAGAGCTCTGTTACAACATACAGACCAGATGGAGCTCCATTTAAACATCAGCTATCATTCACTCTCTCACTGAGACTCTAGATGACTCACTGTCCACATTGTGTCTGTGTAGGGTCTCTAAGTGTCCAGCACTGGTCTCCTCACTGTCTGACTGGAGGAGAGTCTGACTGAGCTGTGAAATAGCTGCTCCAGCAGATCTCTGCTCACTACTCACCTTAAGACTGTTCACAGCCTGTTTCACCTCCTGCAGCTCCTTCTCTTTCTCCTGGAGTCTCTGCTGAGATTTCCTCTGCTCCTTCTTCAGCTGAGTCTGTGAAACGTTACATTCATTCTTATTAAGGAAAACAGTGAAATCACTATATAGAACCTAAATGTCCAGTTAAATGTTTTCCAGGTCATCCTAGAACCCAAACAGAGATATGCTCCCTGCAACCCCCCAAACTGTAGTGAACAAAGCTACAACATTATATTCCTCCTACACCATCTTATTGCAGTGAATGGTTGAGTTACACTGCTTAACAAAACCTCACATAATTTACCATTTTTATTTATTTAATAATAGCATAACTTGAGTGATGTAGTGACATTTGGATCTATGTCAGGTCAGAGTTAACGTAATCTCTATAGTATTGCCAGTATTGCAACAGAGGAGGTGGCCAAAAGCGACACATGACAAGTGCATGAACCAAAAGCCTTGTTCCTGGAAGATGCTGAGGTCATCTTGCTAAAACAGGTCTTAAAGAATGACGTCATAAAATAACTTAATTATTCACACCAACCAAGAGGATGTGTAGCTCCTCCAAGTGTCTGACTAACCCAGCTGGCCTGACCAGCATTACGGAGTGGCAGTTCTCCTCAAAAGAAATGATGTGGTACTATATCAAAAGATTCTACATCAGAAATATCCACACGTACGGTTTTTATCTTATCATTTACGAAAGGACAACACCTGAACCTTATTTCCATATAACATTCTAATACAGTTCTGTGGAGGCGATAGAGATGAAGGTCAACTTGAATAACCACTCATAACTCATCCACTGGTGAGGAATGATGGGAGAACATCCACTGGCGGTGGGTGGTGGGAGGACATCCACTGGTGAGGAATGGTGGGAGGACTTTAACTGCTAGGAAATGGTGGAAATACATCGACTGGTTGGAGAATGGTGGGAGGACATCTACTGCTGGTGGGTGGTGGGAGGACATCCACTGCTTGTGGGTGGCGGGAGGACATCCACTGGTGCGGAATGGTGGATGACATCCACTGATGAGGAATGGTGAGAGAACATCCACTGGTGGTGGGTGGTGGTAGGACATCTACTGGTGGTGGGTGGTGGTAGGACATCTACTGATGGCGGGTGGTGGGAGGACATCAACTGGTGGTGGGTGGTGGGAGGACATCTACTGGTGGTGGGTGGTGGGAGGACATCTACTGATGGTGGGTGGTGCGAGGACATCTACTGATGGAAGGTGGTGCGAGGACATCTACTGGTGGTGGGTGGTGCGAGGACATCTANACTGATGGAAGGTGGTGCGAGGACATCTACTGGTGGTGGGTGGTGCGAGGACATCTACTGGTGGTGGGTGGTGCAAGGACATCTACCGGTGGTCGGTGGTGGAAGGGGAAGGTAAAACTTTTAGATATTATTTTTTAATATTATTTTTCTCGTCCGCTGGTACACAGTGACGTTTTTAAACAAAGACATTTTTCAGGACAAGGAACAGTCACTATGATTATTTCAAAGAAAATGGCCAAAAATAATTTGTTTTTTAAAAGGTCTGATATGATGACATGATGAGTCCTGAGATATGAAACCAGGTCAGATGACGCCTGTTTAAATTCTCTCCAGTGAATGTCTTTGCTGATAAACTCTAATAAACAAGTTGTTTCACATTTTCAAACCACGTAAGCGGTTCCACTGAAAAGTTTAAAAATTACAGCTTCTTTTGCTGAGTACTCGTTCTGCGATCTGATTGGCTGAGCCACTATACTCTGCATTCTGAAATCTGACTGCCTGAGCTACTGTGCTCACTCGCTCTGAGATCCGATTGGCTGAACCCCTACACTCACTCATTCTGAGATCTGATTGGTTGAGCCACTGCTCTCATTCATTCTAAAACTTGAAAGGCTGAGCAGCTACGCTCACTCATTCTGACATCTGATTGGCTGCGCTACTGTGCTCATTCACTCTGAAATCTGACTGGGTGAGTCATTATGCTCCCGTGTTCTGAAATCCAATTGGGTGAGCCTCTACGCTCATTCATTCTAGAATCTGATTTGGCGAGTTAATACAATTCCTTGATCAGAAATCTGATTGGCTGAGGCACTACACATACTTGCTCTGAAATCTGATTGGGACCAGTCGTACTCAAGGTAGCTTCAAGCTAACAGAGTTTAGTTTTAGCAGCATTTGAGCAGACTGTGAACCGGAATAACACTCACGCTAGCTTCAAGCTAAATCTACTGATATCGTACCAAGATAGCTGAGACTGATATATACATATACGGCCCTGGAAAAATTTAAGAGAGCACCTCAATATGATCAGTTTCTCTAGTTGTACAGTTTCTGGGTTTGTGTTGGACCAAAATGAGCAGTTCTGTTTTATTCTATACACTACTGGAAACACGTGTCCCAAATTCCAGATCAAATATTGTATTTAGATCTGTTTATTTAGAAAATCACTAATGACCCTCCAGAAGCCTGTTTTTAGAACCATGCTCGCTGTGCATTTCACCCCAGCCGCCGCTCGCCAGTCTTTCTGTAGGTCACTTGAGGTCATCTTACGGTGGTTAAGTGACATTGGAATGAGGTGGCCCTCATCACGGTCAGTAGAGAGTGGTTTTGGCCCTCTGCCAGAATGTAGCTGTGTTGTTCTGTGTGTTTGCTGCTTGACCTTGTTCTTATGAACCAGACGCTCACTGTATCTGCCAGTAAAGCTAGAACCCAACCTTCTGCTCCTCACTAAGAACCTGCTGTACATGTGGAGATGCTGATTTAAGAACTGGAGTGGGCTCATATTTATGTCCAGAGCTGTACATATCACTGTATATCTTTGAACTACTGTACTTCCCTATTTCAAGCAAAGACGCAAACCCACATGGGACGACACGAGTTAAGCCAGCCTAAACTTATTTTTAAACTCTGCAGCTTTGTGGCAAAGTTTGTCAGTCAGTCGGTCACTAAGCACTAAGTTTATTGTTTATTGTTCCATCTAGTTTGACTAAATGTACTGGTTTGCAGTGCAGAGATCTTCAAACCTGGACTATAAAGAAAGCGCTGTTGCTCTGATTTGTATGGTGTGGTTTGAAATGAATGTTGTTAGTTTGTGAGGGTGTGTGTTTGTGCACGTATTTCAGGATCCAGACATTACACACGTCTTCCACAGACACCTCAGTATAACAGTTATAAGGAATGTTGTCCATTTTAAGGACTAAAACATTTATATTTATTTACATACTGATCGTTTCAACAAAAGCCAAAATCAAGAACACACATTTCTACATCTGATATGTTCTGACTTTACTGAGTCCAACTGGAAACATGTCATTAACCAGACCTACACTTAATAACTGTGTCTCAAATCTGATATACATCATAAAAGAAGGGAAAATGGATGATGGACAGAAAGGCTGTCATTCTATTCATTATTTATGGGCAAAAATAGGAAATTAAGACAAATTCTGAATTAATTCATAAACTTATATTTAAAAACTTTTCAAGAGGTGAAAAATGTTCCAAAATACTTTTTTTATTTTTATTTGTAAGGTCCTAATGCTAGTGGCAAGTGGCTATAGTTAAGCAATACATGCAAAATACACTGAAATTAGTTCATTTTAAAATTTAAATTAAATTAGTTATTAATTCACAGTTACACGGCAAAGGCTTTTATGACAGTGACTTGAATGTTGATCAAAGCCTTATAGATTAATGAATGACTGCTGGACATCGTACTGCAACACTTAATCTCAAGCAAGTTCAAGGCCTCAAATAGCCTTGACAAACAAATCAGGTTATGGCATTTGTACAGTGAGAGAAGACACATCAATACCATGTGTCTGAAATGATGTGTAGCTGTCAAGTAGCTCCTCACTGAGAAAAGGAGAAAGAACATGCAAATGACCTTCTGAAATATAGATTGAACATATACAGTATACAGATGCAGCGGATTATATGGGACGTAATAACCTCACACATCCTCCATAGACCATAAACCCAGCATAGAGCGGCTGAGTGAATGTGGTGCGGACTGTGCGTAGAAGGGTCATTACTGAGTGACGAGAGATCCTGTAGAAGGACAGAGTTCCTGCACTGTGATCCACATACACTCCTATTCTGGGAGACGATCGGGCTGAGATCTCAGTCTGAATTTTGTTGTGATAGAAAGAGAGAGATTGAAAGGTAGAACGCTTCAGACTCCAGGACTGATTATTTTCTCCAAAAGTACTCTCATTATTCTCTCCTTTCCTGCTGATCCCTTTGTAAGAGACCGCTACGTCTGTATATCCATCAGTGCCCCACTCAACCTCCCAGTAACAGCGTCCTCTCATACTCTCCTTACACAACACCTGATAACAGTAGTCAAATCTCTCTGGGTGATCAGGGTAATGCTGGTTTTTCCCAGACTCTGTAACCACTCTGTTCTTCTCAGACAGCGTGAGGTAATAATATGCTGTGTTGGGATCCAGAGTCAGCCGACAGTAATCTAAAAAAAAGCAAATGAATAGATTTTTTTCATAGAATGTACTTTTTAAAAAACACAATTCCAAACAAAAGGGACAGAGAACCACCACCAGTATAGTATAAATAACATACACCGTAGAAAGTCTTCTCTGGTTTTTGGGCGCGAGGGTGAAATCACCTGAACTGCTGCAGCTGTGGAAAAAGAAAGAAAGAAATGAGTCTAGACGGCGGATATCCACATACACATACTGAGGGGAAACAAGAATTTACCACTTTTCCATTTAATATGCCTCCAATACATATATGTACTTCAGATTTACATACATAATACACAGATCAGACATAACATTATGTATCTACACTCACTGTCCATTCTATCAGCTCCACTGACCATATAGGAGCACTCTGTAGTTCTACAGTTCCAGACTGTAGTCCATCTGTTTCTCTGTATACTGTATTACCCTGTTCTTCAATGGTCAGGACCCCCACAGGACCACCACAGAGCAGGTATTATGTGGGTGGTGGGTCATCCTCAGCACTGCAGTGACACTGAGGTGGTGGTGGTGTGTTAGTGCGTGTTGTGCTGGTGTGAGTAGATCATTCACAGTGACGTGTAGCAGTGACGTCATCGGGCAGTGAACTCTGGGAAATGGAGTTTGGGAGATCGGAGGCGTCAGGGAAACTCGGATGCGGGACACACAGATAACGTTCATTAATTTATTCCTTTTTTATTGACTGCTATTGAGATGTAAAGACTGTTTCAGGACATGTTAAAAAAAAAAAGCGTATCTAAAACAAATCCCCTGCTCCAGCTTCAACACGGCCCGCTGCTGCGTCAAGAAACGGAACTAGAACCTCAGACCATCTCCGGTGGTCTGGAAGACTATGTAAGTGTGTGCTGTGCTCAGATGAGTCCACTTTTCAGCTTACGGTTGGGAAAACCACACACTAAATTTTTCCGTACAAACAAACAAAAGGGACCATCCGGGCTTTTTTTTTTTTACTTTTTTTTTTACTTTTTTTATTTATCAGTGAAAGGTATAAAAGCCAACACGTGAGAGTATCATTGACGTGGAGGCGAATATACTGGGATTTTACAGAGACATAAAACACCAAATTCAATTACGTTGGTCAGTGAAAACACTGGGAATGTTTTCTTTGTACTTTTGTCAGTGAAATAAAGTTTCAGGAGAATTAATAAATCAGAGATTCGTGTTTTTATTGCATTTTACAAAATGACGCGACTTTTCCGTGATCTGGTGGTTCAGTCTGCAGTGAGAGCCTAAAGCAGAGGTATGCAGAACAAAGCTGTGCGAGAAAACTGGGGATTAATCACGGAATACTGTGATGGATGTTCATATAAATCCACTGTTTAAATACATATTTCCGAGCTTCTTCCGTTTGGCGGTGTGGTTGTAAAAGTGGGGGTTCGTTTTGAGAGAGAGAGAGAGAGAGAGAGAGAGGGGGGGGGGGGGGGGGGCGGGCAATGTTACTAGTCAACATGCATACTGAGAAACTGCTTCTGTTCTATTATCTCAGGGATTTCTACAATGAGCTTCCCACTGACAGAACTTTTATCTTGTGCATCCCAGACATGCAGTTCTGGTGCTGGACAGCAGGGGGAGTAGTGGTGAAAGCAAATGCAATGAGACCTGAACAGAGAGCCTCTCACTGACATCACACTGTTTTATCTTTTACTACACAGAGCAATAAATGAACAAGGGGACAATCCCGGCTCAGTGTTTCTCCTGCACAACGCAGAGTGGAAGCCAGGGCTCCCAGTTCAGTGGTTCAAGCTGTATTATGTCGGTTACACTAGCAATCATGCTCGAGCTCTGTTCATCACTGAAAGAAAACAGGAACAGAGAAATATATAGAGGCCAAGAGACAGAATCTGTCAAGAAGAATGGCATTTGAAGCCAATAAAGACCTCAAACATATAGCCAAAATGACCAATCTCCTGATTTTACGGAATGCGAGAAGCTTTAAAGCTCACCTTTAACAGAGAAAAGATTTCTATCCTCAGGTTTCACCTTAGAACTGGTCCTTTTACCGTATGGAAGGATTTGGCTGAATTCTTCATTGAGGAATTTCTCTAATTGCTTTTTCAGATCAGAGAGAGATTTCCTCAATCCATCAAATGACAGGTGTTGATGGACAGCAGAGCTGGATGATCCAGAAGAGATACGGAGAGACTGGAAACTCTATAGTGACACAGAAGAAGCAATGCAAAGAAAAGGTGAAGCTGAGCAGTGTGTTGGCTAGATATGTAGGACATTCATGTGCATATGCATTTACATACCTTTGATTTGAGTGGCCTGTAAATCACCTCTATTTCTTTTGTTGTCAACATATAATCACCTCTGCTTCTTACTAATGCATGTAGTCGCTCCATGACAATCTGGCACAACACCATTGCAGTCTTTGGTGACGTAGACGTGGTGTTAAGGGCAGTTGTTGTAACGGTCTGCATGCATGTAGTCCTGTGTTGTGCAGCTGTCTGCCAACAGTGCTGGCACTAACAGGATGACTCATGAATGTCAGCAATCGTGGCTGTAGGTCACTCTGTGCATGTCGGATAATTCCTTGGTTCTCTCTCTCCGTGGTTTGTGTATCTGCATGACTGGTACGGCGCAAAATACACTGATAAGACCATCCCTACAATGCAACCCCTCTCCAACTCTTCCAACTGCTTGAATTGCTTCTGAACTCTTCTCTGAGGTATACTTCACTCACAAAGGATGCTACCAACACAACAGCGCAAGTCAGAATGGAAAGCACGCAGAACAGCACGACCTTATATAGTCAGTCAGGTACAGCGATAAGACCTGTCCTTGCTTATGTCACGCGTGCAGCTGAGTGTGTTTACATGTATTCACATGTAAACCTTTATGTGCAATGGAATGTGTTTTACCTAAATTTGTTTGTGTTCACTTCCCACCCCATAGCTAGGACTCTACCTATCATACAATGCTGCTAACGTGGGAGGGTGAAGGCTAGCATGAGCTCCCTCCCATACACAAGAAGCACCACTGGATCTTTTTTATACTGACAGCTCAACATGCTGGAAGGAGAACGCTAACCATCCGGCCCTGCACACTTTCTTTGATTTTTGGCCATGGACGGCTGTGGCATACTTAACTCGCAATGTCCTGCTGACCAACACACACTTTTAAAGACGAAAACCAATGAAAAAGAATGTTATCTAGTTTTGAGCTGATTAAGGAGATTATCAAAAACTGATCATTTATTATTCCGTCAGCTGACATTGTCAGTCAAGTTTGGTGGAAAACCAGTACATAAGTAAATATGCTGGAATGTATATGTGTGTTTATGCATGACAATTTTCGGTTTCTGCAACACAATGGTAAATCATCATGTGGATCAGAGCAGGTTTTTCTTGGTCTTGACTGTATGTAAATTATGATTAAGGACAATTTTTCTAGATCCAGCTTGGTCTATCAATTATTTGATTATATAGCTTAGTATAGTACCATTGAGATATTCAGAGATTCAGGGTCTCTGAGGTTCAGTTCTCTGGGTAGATCAGACAGTGACTGTTACCTGGAGGAACTGGATGTGATCCTCTGTGTGCTCCAGCTTTTCCAGTGCTGTGTCTCTCCTCTTTAGATCAGCAATCTCCTGCTCCAGTTGCTTCAGGAGTTCTTCAGCTCGACTCAGTTCAGTCTTCTCCTGAGTTCTGATCAG
>JAVGWN010003577.1:0-10215 GCA_034552555.1 Semaprochilodus insignis | reverse complement strand
CATGCCAAGATTTGCATGACTTAGTATAGAAATTCTAATTTATTTGTTATTATTGAAGACTTTCTATTAATTTTGTATATATATTGGGGGTTCGGGGCGCTGAGGTAGTGTGTGCAGGGGGCAGAAGGGGGAGGAGGGGGTAGAGCAGGGAGAGAGTTCAGCATCCTGACAGCCTGGTGGATGGAGCTGTCCCTCAAGTCTGCTGGTCCTAGCCCCGAGACTCCGCAGTCTCCTCCCTGATGGCAGTAGATTGAAAAAGCTGTATAGTGGGTGGGTAGGAAGATCTCCTGCCAGGTGAAGGGCTTTATGTGCGAGGCGAATGCTGTATAAGTCCTGAAGGGAAGGCAGAGAGGTGCCGACGAACTCGGGCCCGTTCTGATCACTGGGCTGCACACCAAGCCAGGAAATCTTGCCGCTCTGTTTGATACAGTGGGATAAAATAACGGTGACTCGTGTGATTGTGAAACGTGATGTCCCGTGCTCGGATTCCGTTTGTAGTGTCTTCGTATGTCATTAGAGTAGCCTAGAAATTGAGATTGCTCGTATGCTAACCAAAGACAAGGGCATACGTGCGTGATATCAGTTACGAGATCTGTCCCGTAAATAGCTTGTGACTCACGATGAGGTGTATAGTACTGCAGCGTCTTCATACTGTTTGTAGAACCTGATTTACGGTATATACAACACGTCAATGAAGACTGAAGGTCTGATGGGAGACTGCTGAGTCTCAGATATTGGGTTTCTTAAAGATGGCGCTCTTCTATTTGACTATTTTAAGGTGCACCTATAGCTGAGACAGGTATTCAGTTAGAACCTAACCCTAACCCTGCACATGAACCTAACCCTACGTTCACACTAGCAGGCGACAGAGCGACAAGCAACCAGTCATTTCCTATGGGGACTTTAATTTGTAGCCATGATTTAGCGACAAGCGACCGACCGATTAGAGGTTTTCTCAACGTTATGCAAATGAATTATGACGCGGTGAATTCTTCGATCCGATTGTAGACCCGGGGGGGTCCGAGTTTCCCCCAGTTTCAGCTCTCTAAGCTTTAATTCCTGCCAGCATTTGGTTCCAGTCCTCAGCAGTGTGGTGGTGAACATGGAGGAGAAGCTCCTAGCTGCTGTTTCATCTTTCTCCAGTTTATATGATGCATCTTTGTACATATACATCTGAAGTGTGGAAGAAAGTAGCAGATATTGTTGGTGTCTCTGGGGAGTTAGGTCACCTGATAGCTAGCTAGGTTAGCCAGCATGCTAACCAGCTGATAAAGCTAGCCAGCAATGTCAGCAGTTAGCTTGCCATACAAATATGGGCTTTGAAAACTAGCTAGCTTTCTCGGACCTTGTACTCGCCCACACACGACAACGCAAAAGGCCTCGAACACACCCACAAGAGACGAACATGGGGTGACGTGTCTTCAAATCAAATCAAATCAAATCTAACTTATTTATATAGAGCTTTTTACAACTGATGGTCTCAAAGCAGCTTTACAGAAATTCAGTAATAATAATTCATTAAGGAGAGAAAAGGAAGAAGCCTCCGGTGGGAAGGAAAAACTCCTCAAGTTGGAGGAAGAAACCTTGGGAGGAACCAGACCCACACGGGGGGACCCATCCTCCTCTGGTCCAAACTCCATTTTGAATTTGTTCAAAGTAACATCAGTTGAGGATCTAATTATGCTGATCTAGTCGTCGTGGTGACAATGAAGTTAATGAAGAACTAATTGTGGAATAATAGTCCGATGAAGGTAGCAATGGTGGAAAAATGAGTCTGCAGCGGGAAAGCCTGGTTAGTCCTTCATCAGTGACAGGCTGGGCAGGTAAGCAGCTGGTCAGGGGCAGGTAGCAGGGAAACCCGGTCAGTCTTCCTTGTCACCTGCTAGTGTGAACACGTGGTAAGGGAGCTTTCACAGCTACCTTGTTTGGTCCAGACTTCGGACTTTTCAGTTTGGTCCGGACCGAAATAGCAGGTGGGAAAGGTGCCTCGCGCCACAGCCCAAAGAGAGCCCTGTTGTATTTCACAGAGGTACTGTAATGACTGAGGTGCTTCAGGTTCAGGTGCTATCTGAGGAGCGTGCACTACACTGGTGCGCAGGGCCATCAGAAGAAACGTTCTGCTGCCAAATTCACATGATGGCGTCACACACCCCTCTACAAACCAATCAACGTCAAGGTGCAGTCCATGTAGGTGATGACGACAGGACACGAGTGTCATACTGAATTCTCCAGGGCGCTCACTAAACTGCAACATGTGCCACTTGGAGACCAACCAGCCAGGCCGACCACGTCAGAGGTTGGGTAACAGGAAGTGAAGGAGCAGAATCTGTGACGTGTGGAAATGTCTCTTTATGCACTCTACAGTGTGGAATCGGACCTTTTTCTAAAACCTAAATGGAGTTTCCTTCCATCGAACGTTTAATCCACTCGCTGTATTTGTTTAGTAGTGGCCCTCAGTTCACTGTTGTCTGTTGGAGAGACACAGACGTATCTACCAACACTGCTAGTATTTATTTGTTTGTTTGTTTGCTTGCTTGCATATTAGCTAGTTCCTCAAGCCCATTAGTGATGTCTTTTTGGAGCCAGGACATCTTTCCTACCTGTGCGGGTTCTTTCTTATATGATCCAGTTCATTTGATTAGCCTCATAAATACAGCTCTGGAAAAATTTGAGACCACCTCAAAATGATCAGTTCCTCTAGTTGTACAGTTTCTGGGTTTGTGTTGGACCAAAATGAGCAGTTCTGTTTGATTCTATACCCTACTGGAAACACGTCTCCCAAATTCCAGATCACATATTGTATTTAGATCTGTTTATTTAGAAAATCACTAATGACCCTCCAGAAGTCTGTTTTCAGAACCATACTCGCTGTGCATTTCACCCCAGCCACCGCTCGCCTGTCTCTCTGTAGGTCACTTGAGGTCATCTCACGGTGGTTAAGGGACATTGGAATGAGGTGGCGCTCATCATGGTCAGTAGAGAGTGGTTCTGGCCCTCTGCCAGTCTGTAGCTGTGTTGTCCTGTGTGTTTGCTGCTTGACCTTGTTCTTATGAACCAGACGCTCACTGTATCTGCCAGTAAAGCTAGAACCCAACCTTCTGTTCCTCACTAAGAACCTGCTGTACATGTGGAGATGCTGATTGAAGAAGAAACTGGAGTGGGCTCTTATTGATTTCCAGAGCTGTAGTTCGATGTCTGAATCATGTGAAGCAGAAATGCATATTAAACTAGGTGGCCTTGGTTAGGGCCTGAAGATTTCGTGGACCGATTTTAAGGGTCTAAAAGTTCTGATGACCACAGAAATCAGCCAGTAGTAGTGTAGGTTTAGATTTCATACTCTGAATAGCTGTACTCGTACGGTGCTTTGCGATATCTGAGATCAGGTGGCTCTCGGTGGGTTCACAGGCATGTACATATGACTAATAGAGGTTCTCCTCTATAAGAGAGCCTATAATTAAAACTGCAGCTCTTGCGATTTGAATATTGCACTCATTAAAGTTGCGATTGCAATATAAAATAGATCTTTAAACCCTATTAACAGACAGTACACGGTTGCACAGTGAGGTCCTGTGGGACTCTGGCGATATCCAGATATTCCAGATATTATCAGGCAACCAATATATCCGTCAGGCTGTAATGCATCAGAATCAGAATATCTTTATTGTCATTACACCAGGTATAACGGAATTAAGGTGCAATACTCTACCGTGTTACAAAGCATTAATTTAAGACACTATAATTTTTATGCAAATTACAAACAAATTAACAACAGTAGCACACAAACAGACCATCTTTTGGTAACAAGTAGTAAAAAATTGCACACCAAATTGGACAAAAAGTACAGTGATAAAACTGCACAACCTTGTAAACAATGTCATGTTGCACAGACCCATGTTATGTTAAAATGAGTTTTGAAAAGACCTTATAATGAGTTATTTAGTGCCCGTACAGCGGTGGGGTAGAAGCTATTTCTGAGCCAGTTGGTCCTCGTTTTAATAGTTCTATATCTTCTGCCTGACGGTAACAGCTCAAAAAGAAAGTGTCCGGGGTGAGACTTGTCCATAACAATTTTGTGGGCTCAAGGGAACTATGTAGATCCTCCAGGGTGGGTAGAGAGCACCCAATGACCTTCTCTGCATGTGCTAATGCTAATGTAGCAGTGACCCTTGCAGAGTCTACAGTCCAGAGTTTGAAACCTGACCTAAAAGTCCAGTGATGTTGAAGTGTTAGAGCAGCAGACGATTACTGATGTGTTGTACTGTGTGTGTGTGTGTGTGTGTGTGTGTGTGTGTGTGTGTGTGTGTCTGTCCTTTGCAGGTCTTATGGCAGCGTGTTCAAGGCACATTATAAGGAGACAGGGGAGATTGTGGCCATTAAACAGGTTCCTGTGGAGTCTGATCTGCAAGAGATCATTAAAGAGATCTCCATCATGCAGCAGTGCAACAGGTTTGTTCATGTGCACTCCCTCATACGTCTGTCCGTCCATTGTTCAGTGACACTTGGGCCCAATCCCGTTTCTTATTGTTACCCCAACCCATGTTTTCGAGTGTAAAACTGAGTTATAAGGGGTAGTGGTTGAAGCATTGCCCCTATGAAATGGGACGACCCTTCAAGAACCGGATACGTCATCAGGTGTCGTCAGCGGCTTTTATGTAAACAGACGAAAAGCACGGACTTCAGTTTACACATCAATCAATCTAACGAGTCACAGAATAAACAAGAGCACAAACAAAAACTACATGACTTCATTAACAGGCTGCTAGCGGTGCTCTGTAGGCGACCCTGCCGGTCTGCAGTGACTGCAGGGGAGGGTGGAGTTCAGCTCCTCACTGCTTAAACACATTTAGGGCATCATATGACCTCAAAGAGGCGGATGACCGTTATTTATTATCACCACCAAGAATTCTTCGGTGATATGAAGCTGAACTGAGCTCTTTAATCACCAGCTTCATGATCCAATTTCCCTGAATTCCCCCAGTCTGCTGTCTGTTTAGACTCTGCTGCAACTAAATTCCACAACCACAGGGCTTTATTGAGATGGAGGAAATGATGATGTCACCAAATAATTGACCATTAAATCAGTTGCCAACTAATTTGGTTGACGATTTAAGGCAAGGCAAGTTTATTTGTATAGCACCTTTCATACACAAGGGCAATTCAAGGTGCTTTACATAAAAGGGTGAAGATGGAAAGAAAAACAAAATAAAAGCAAAATAATTCATTTAAAAAGCATTAAAATATAATCGTTAAAATCATTAAATAAAATATAATAATAAAATGACATTTTAAAAGAAATAAAAGGATGAGCATAAGAATAAGAAAAAGTGCCGTTGCAGGAGACCTACAGCGTTTTAGTTAGAGCTTTAGTTGCCTAAAGCCATATTTGGACAGGATTAGTTTTACATGGGGAGGTGGGGTAATGCCATAACTACAGCCGTTTCTCAGTGAGTTTAGTGCAGTCCGGATGCGCCGTGTCAGTCATTATTCCCAACTGTGCGCTCTCACGCCAGTAAACACTCCGACGCCGTTCACCTTCTATAATACAAGCCACAGAAATAACCTCAGCTTATATTAATTCTGTGCGAATCGACATATAGATAACTATTCGGTCATATTTCGTGGAAAAGGAGTTTTCCCTGGTGTTTCTCCAGTATGGAGGCGCTGGAGGAGGTGTTTAGTTTCACTGTGCATGGCACAGATACCTCAGGTCATCAGAGTCTGTGGTGAACCTCAGGTACTGTACGACGTACAGCGCTCACATCCAGAAGGCGAGCCGACAGCCTACTCAAGAGCTGCGGCACTTTTGGCAGCTTTAGCGTTTAAAATTTAAACTTACATTTTTTGGTTTTATTGTGTTTTATCGGTGCTACCTTGCACAGGTTTGTTTTTAATTTAGACAGGAAAAAGATATTACAATTGTATTAATATTTTGTATCAACAGGGAAGTGTTTTTGAGGGTATTCGGCTTTATTTCCCTCACTGTTAGTTAGCAAACGCGTAAAACAACCTCCAGCTAAACTTAAAAGCTGACCCCTACGCAAGTTATTTGGAAATTGAGTGACTAATAATCCGAATAATCTATTATTTGTTTCAGTAATCATTATATTATTCGACTGTCAGAACAGTCACATGTTGCAGCCCTGTTGCCTGCACTGGTCTTCGTGTTCCCTGCTTTCCTGCGTGTGCTTTTTCTACATGGTGATAATCTGTTGGATCAGGTTCACTGTTTTCTCCCATGCTGTCTTCTGCAGCCCGCATGTTGTGAGGTACTATGGCAGTTACTTTAAGAACAGCGATCTGTGGATCGTAATGGAGTACTGTGGGGCTGGCTCGGTGTCCGACATCATCAGACAGCGCAACAAGACGGTGAGTGAAAGCTTCCTTTCTGTGAAGAGTCTTGTGGCTTCAGAGATGTTCAGGAATAACCCAGTTTGCTCATTTTCTGCTCTGGATTTTATTTCTCCTCATACTGGAAAAAATATTCAACAAATGATTCAGAATGGTTTTATGAGACACCATTAACACTTAATTGTAGTCTTGGCCAGTTAATTTTTTCTGATATCTGATCAGGTAAAAAAGCTAGTCATGCCACATAAAGTCAAGTCAAGAGGCTTTTACTGTCATTCCATCCATGTACAAGTACACAGGGGAGTGAAATTACGTTCCTCCGGGAACGAGGTGCAGCATGGAACAACAGAGTACAAACGTGGAGACATATGTATGTAATCAAAAATTCAAATTTGAAACAATACAATAAATACGATAAATTAAACAGACATTAGACACAGTAAACAGACAGGACAGTGCAGCACCGACACAGCACTCATAAAGTACTGATAATAATTCTGAATACAGTTAATTATTCGGGATGCGCCGAATGTGTGGCAACTGAAATCATTTGGCCGAAAACGGCGGGAAAAAACCCTTCCTGTGTTGCTGAATCAGTGATGAGACGTTTGTAATGACACATTACCTTTTTGTAGTTCCCGGATGTAGACGGAGCTTTTACTGGTTAGCTTCAGAGCTAGCTCCCACTGCTTCAGGCTAATACCCACTTTAGAGCGTCGTTTCTCCACTGCGAGCCACTCCGGAGCACGCTCACGCCTCCTAGCTCTGATTCAGCTTCAAGCATTCGAGCCAAAAGGGAACTCCAGGCAGAGTGAGGCACCCTCTGTGAGTGAAGGCATGTCGGCTGGGATGGGTTTATTACTGGTGATATGTTTAAATCATATTGTGCGTTGTTGGTGTGTCTGCTGGGCTGTAAGATGTTTAATGGTCGGTAAATATGTTCAAACTGCAGTTTAGTCAAATTCTTTTATTTGAAAACCAAGAAAGAAATACATGTAGCCTGTTTAATTTATGCAGTGGTGAAAAAAGTGGCAAAATAAATGAAAACCTGTGAAAAACCGTGTCAGCCTTCGGCCAGATGTTTGATTTCGGTGCATCCCTAGTTGTTTTTTTATCTAACAGTGTTTTTATCTGTCTATTAGGAGAAGTTTCCAAAATTACATCCTAGATACCCAGCCCAACTTACCCCCCCCGCCCCGTCCCCTTCCTTATTTGATCACCTGATAGCAGTAGGTTTACAGGTACTCCAGGTGGGAATACTGAGCCTCTTCCGGGAGCCTGGGAGGGTAATGCCGTCTTCACCCTCGTATGTTTCTGTGTTTTGCAGTTAGGGGAGGATGAAATAGCTGCCATACTGCAGTCCACTCTGAAAGGGCTGGAGTACCTGCACTTCATGAGGAAGATTCATAGAGACATCAAAGCTGGGAACATTCTGCTGAACTTGGAGGGACAGGCCAAGCTGGCTGATTTCGGCGTTGCAGGACAGTTAACTGTAAGAACCTTCAGCTCATGTACAGTGACTACATAGGATGAAGGGTTCAGGAGGTTTGTTTGATCTCTGAAGGTGTGCAGTTCTGTGATGTAGGAGGTGCTACAGCTGGATCGAAGCTTGTTCTTCTGCAGTGATTTAGTTGTTGGAACACAAATACATTTTTACTCCAATAGACTCCAATAATCTCTCTCTGTCTCTGTCTCTCTTTGTCTCTGTCTCTCTCTATCTTTCTTTCTGCCTGTCTCTCTGTCCCTTGCTCGCTCTCTTGTCTGTCTCTCTGTTTTTCTGTCTCTGTCTGTCTTTCTTTCTTACATTCTCTCTCTCTCTGTCTCACTCTCTTTTTGTCTGTCTGTCTGCCTGTGTCTCTCTCTGTCTCTCTCTCTCTCTCTGTCTTTCTGCCTGTCTGTCTCTCTCTGTCTGTCTCTGTCTTTCTGCCTGTCTCTCTCTCTTGCTGGCTCTCTTGTCTGTCTCTCTGTTTCTGTCTCTATCTGTCTTTCTTTCTCATATTCTCTCTCTCTCTGTCTGTCACTCTGTTTCTGTTTATCTCTGTCTCACTTTCAATCTGTTTCTCTCTCTTTCTCTTTGTCTTTCTCACTCACTCTGTCTCTCTCATTCTGTCTCACTCTCTCTATCACTGTCTCTCTCTTTTTCTCTCTTTCTGTCTCTCTGTTTTCTCTCTCTCTCTCTCTCTCTCCCTCCCTCCCTCTCCCTCTCCCTCTCTCTGTTAGGACACAATGGCGAAACGAAACACTGTGATTGGAACGCCGTTCTGGATGGCTCCAGAGGTTATTCAGGAGATTGGGTATAACTGTGTAGCAGATATCTGGTCTCTGGGCATCACCGCTATAGAGATGGCTGAGGGGAAGCCTCCATATGCGGACATACACCCAATGAGGGTAAGACAGTGGCGGTGGTTCTAGCTAATGGAAACTGTTCTCCTTCAGTGTTCTGTGCTTATGATCATTTGAATAGACGTCAGTGTCAGACTAATGAATGAGCTTCTATTAAAGACTGGTGGACTGAGAGACACTAGAGTCTCTTCACCTACACTGACCACCACAGAGCAGGTATTATGTGGGTGGTGGATCATTCTCAGCACTGCAGTGACACTGACATGGTGGTGGTGTGTTAGTGTGTGTTGTGCTGGTGTGAGTGGATCAGACACAGCAGTGCTGCTGGAGTGTTTAAACACTGTGTCCACTCACTGTCCACTCTATTAGACACTCCTACCTTGCTGGTCCACCTTGTAGATGTACAGTCAGAGACGATTGCACATCTGCTGCTGTACAGTGCAGTGTTGGTCATCCTCTAGTCCTTCATCAGTGCCCACAGGACGCTGCCCACAGGACGCTGCCCACAGGACGCTGCCCACGGGACACTGTTGTGCTGGATAGTTTTGGTTGGTGGACGATTCTCAGCCCAGCACTGAAACTACTGAGGTGTCCAGCAGCACTGCTGTGTCTGATCCACTCACACCAGCACAACACACACTAACACACCACCACCACGTCAGTGTCACTGCAGTGCTGAGAATGATCCACCACCCACATAATACCTGCTCTGTGGTGGTCCTGTGGGGGTCCTGACCATTGAAGAACAGGGTAATACAGTATACAGAGAAACAGATGGACTACAGTCTGGAACTGTACAACTACAGAGTGTCCTATATGGTCAGTGGAGCTGATAGAATGGATAAACAGCAGATACATTATATGATAGTATGTTATACCACTCAGCTGTAATATGAGTTATTGTTGCACTGTTAGACCTGCACAGAGGCACATGCTTCATACTGGTTTAACTGAGTGGTGGGCCGGTATCGTAGAATAGCCGTCTGCTTATAAAGCCACTGAAATAAATGCAGATAAAATCACAGACCTTTACATCTGAGTCATCTTCACCTTTGTCCCAGGCAATATTCATGATTCCAACAAATCCCCCACCAACGTTTCGGAATCCTGAGCAGTGGTCCGAGCCTTTTAGGGATTTTGTGTCTCAGTGTCTGGTGAAGAACCCTGAGAACAGAGCGACAGCCACGCAGCTTCTACAGGTACGTCTGTCTGTATCTCTCTCTCTCTCTCTCTCTCTCCTCTCTCTCTCTCGCCTTCTATCTCTTTCTTTGCCTGTCTGTCTGTCTGTATCTCTCTCTCTCGCTCTCTCTCTTTGTCATTGTCTCTCTATCTCTGTCTCTTTTTTTCCCCCTCTGTTTCTGTCTGTCTCTTTGCCTGTCTGTCTCTTGCTCGTTCTGTCTGTCTCTTTCTCATTCTCTTTCTCACTCTCTGTCTGTCACTATCTGTCTGTCTCTCTTTCTTTTTGTCTGTCTCTCTGTATTTCTGTCGGTCTGTCTCTCTCTTGCTCACTCTGTCTCTCTCTCT
>JAVGWN010003576.1:0-10216 GCA_034552555.1 Semaprochilodus insignis | reverse complement strand
TATATATATATATATATATATGTATAGCATGCAGTTTTATCATATATATAGCTAATATCACATATATTTGACATTTGTTTCTTAATGTGAGGGAATATATGCTTTCCTTAGAAAGCCTGTGCTACAATACATTGACATAATTCTGAAGAAATGTACGCACATATTGTTTAACGCACATTAAAATTCTGGTGCTCAACTTATACTGACATATATTGTATATATTTGGTATATGTGGAAATATATACATATTTCTTTTTTGCTTAAGGTTTTTGGGCTAGATTATCATATATATTGACAAATATTAAAACATATTTTGGACATGAGAAATTACATCTACATGCTAGAGGATCACATACAGTATATTGACATATATTGCACATATATTTTTAATGTGAGAAAATATGTCCATATTTCTCTTGAAGTTTCTGTGCTAGAGTATTGCATATATTAACATATACTGAATATATATATATATTGTAAATGAGCAAATATGTGCATATTATTCTTTGCTTTGTATTTCAGTGCTACAAAGTGCATATATTGACCTTGTTCTGATAAAATGAAATTCCATATGGTTATATTTTAAAAGTCTGTGCACAAACACAACTTATATAACTATATATTAACTATATATTGTCGCTGTCCAATGAAAAACGTATCTCCATTTTTGTCGATTTTTACTTTTATGAATCATTTGATCACATGATCTGCTGTTTACATATTGTGAAAATTTCATGATTAATGAACCAACAGAAACGGCCCAAAACTGCTTGGAAAGACGTCTGGTTCCATTGACTTACATTAAAATCAGATTAGGTTTTTGCTCTCTCCTGTAAAGTTACCATTTTGGAGATACTTGTTTTTCTTTGGACAGTGACGATATATTTTGGATATGAGGAAATATGTCCATATTTCTCTTTGCTTGAAATTTCTGTTAGTAGATCATATATTGACATATTTTGTACATGATAAAAAAAATATATATATATATTATTTCCAAGTTTTCCAGATTTTCCCATCATCAACATTCCATATTAACTCAGAAGACACATGTAGGTTCACTGCTGGTTTAGATAGTAAATAAAGTGTCTATAATATATAGATATTTTTTTCTTTGTTGTAAATACATCATCACATACTGTGGACATATTCTGGATATGAAGACAAGCATTATACACATGTATAGATGGAACGGACAAAATGCACCAGCACACCAGTAGCGCCTCCTAATAAACGTGCACTGCCAGCTTACAAAGGTCAGTTATCCACAGCTATCCATGCACACTGATACGTGCCTGTCATCGGAGATCTATCAAATGTCCCACCTTTAAAAGCCCAGCCTGCACCCAAAGCCTCACTACACCAGCACTTCTCCAGCCTGTGGCCTATCGCAACCTATGATCTTCCAGCAGAACAGCCAGTGAGAGGTAACAGTTTTGCTAGATTACAGACTTTCGGACCTCATATCTATTTTTCTTTATCTCTGTTTTTCCACAAAGCAGGCAAATAAGGGCAAAGACGGTCTTTCCTCGCTGAATTTGGGGGTTTGGCGTGTTACTCTAAACCCATCATTATCTCGGAGGAACCCTTGGCCTCTGCGGATCAAAGAGATTCGAGCAGATGTCCAGATCAATCAAATGCGGAGTAATGTTACTCATTTCGGTGCAGGCTGTGGTTACTGGATCCGACACTACTGACTCTAGCTAAACATTGTTTTCAAGATTTCTGCATAATTAAACGGTTAAGAAGTAAACAGAGTCGTTCGGAGTGGTTTGGTGCGAAATGCGCTGCTCTGGAGAAACTTCTCAAGTCAGAACTGTTCCCAGTGGTGGTGAAGGTAACCAGACGTCCCCCTCTAAAAGCTCCCTCACAGAAAGTTCCTACATGAGGTGGTTCTGAACACGCTGCCTGATGTCTGAGACGCTGTTTATGATAGTCTGGAGAAGATTTCAGCCTTAAACTCCATTCATGGTGGAGGGATACATGCTGCTGCAGGGCACTGTGAGGCATAAAATAGTCCCCCAAAGAAAACTTATTATTTCCAGGTTTTCCAGATTTTCCCATCATCAACATTCCATATACACTCAGAAGACACATGTAGGTTCACTGGTGGGTTAGATAGTCAATAAAGTGTCTATATGTGTGTTGTAAACATGGAGACCCCTCGTTTCCCATCACCACCACCGTAAGGAAATCTGAGGAGAAATCTGTCTACGGAATTTCGCTGTATGTGCGCTGGGCCAGCAGTGGCGCAGGTGGTGTAAGGACAGGAGGGAGGGAAAAAGGGAGGGGAGTGAATGGATGAGAAAACAAATCAAAGCGGTGACCCAGTTCCTTAAAGGAAATGCACTCCTGCACCCAATTCCCTCAGCCCGGAGTCCTGTTACGGAGAGGTATGTGCACTCGCGGGCCGACATGGCAAACATCAGGCAGGCACCGACTTGTTCCTCTGCAGAATCTGTCCTGCTGCCAGAGTGTCCTGGACACGGCTACCCTGTAATCTCCAACCCTCGATGGGTTCCTAAAGAGAGATTTGCCTTCAGACAATCACATGTGTGCCGTGCTGCATGTATATTTAATGCTCTCGGTATGCCATTTTTTTCCCGTGTCTGCTCTTCTCCCAGGAGTCTTGAGTCGCGCTCGGTGCGAAAGCTTTTGCTCCCCTTTCAGCTTTTGAAAAGCGACTTTGAATTGGCAGGGTGCGGGGTGTCGACTGACAGCTTGCTTCAATGCCTGCAGAATTGCAGCCAGGAGGGCTTGGTGTAAAAAAGGGTCAGGGCAAACTCTTACCTCAACAGGGACTCATTTGTCTCGCTGTATGTGTGCAATGCAAATCCTTTCTCGGTGCTCCTGGGGTTCTGAAAACCTTTCTGGCAAAGTCTTGCAGGCTACAGCGGTGCCCGGGTACATGCACAGCGGATAAAAGCTATGGAAACCACTTAACACAGCAGAGGGGTAATGCGGACGCAGGCGCTCAATTCCGAATCCTGCCAGCTTCCATACAATCCCCTCTGCGGAGGCCTGGAAAACACAGCTAATATCTGCAATATTACGCACAAGCTGAGGTCATACGCACGATATTACTCATGTACTTTAATCAACTCTCTGGGTTGTTTCTATGGTCACATTTGAGCGGGTCATTGATGACAGAGGTTGCCCTAGCAACGACATGTGACAACTGATGTCAATGGAACTAGGGAGGCAACAAAATGAACTGAATGTACCACAATGTCCTGTCTACTGCTAAAGATAGGCCTGCAATGAAGTACCAACGTCTACTGGAAGTGTAGGGGGCAATATGACCCACACGGTCATTCTGACAGACTGTAACACACTACAGGAAGTGTAGGGGGCAATATGACCCACACGGTCATTCTGACAAACTGTGATACACTACAGGAAGTGTAGGGGGCAATATGACCCACACGGTCATTCGGACAGACTGTAACACACTACAGGAAGTGTAGGGGGCAATATGACCCACACGGTCATTCTGACAGACTGTAACACACTACAGGAAGTGTAGGGGGCAATATGACCCACGCGGTCATTCGGACAGACTGTAATACATTACAGAAAGTGTAGGGGGCGATATGACCCACACGGTCATTCTGACAGACTGTAATACACTACTAGGGGGCGATACGACCCACACGGTCATTCTGACAGACTGTAATACACTACAGGAAGTGAAGGGGCGATATGACCCACACGGCCATTCTGACAGACTGCAATACACTACAGAAAGTGTAGGGGGCGATATGACCCACACGGTCATTCTGACAGACTGTAACACACTACAGGAAGTGTAGGGGGCGATATGACCTACGCGATCATTCAGACAGACTGTAATACATTACAGAAAGTGTAGGGGGCGATATGACCTACGCGGTCATTCTGACAGACTGTAATACACTACAGAAAGTGTAGGGGGGTGATATGACCCACACGGTCATTCTGACAGACTGTAAGACACTACAGGAAGTGTAGGGGGCGATATGACCCACACGGTCATTCTGANCACACGGTCATTCTGACAGACTGTAATACACTACAGGAAGTGTAGGGGGCGATATGGCCTCTACAGTTCATTTAAAAAGTGTTGTTTTTTTGCACCAAAGAAATAAAGAGGCTGCAATGAATGTTGCCGGCTGACCTGCGTTCTAAACATCAACTTTTAACATTTCTATAACCCATACACTGTTCTAATCCCGTAAAACACACAAACACACGTCTTACCATACCTCCCACCACTAGACTCCGGAGTTAAGACGAGGAGCCTGAATTTCCCACTTAACTCGGGTGCCATATTAACCACATTTCTCTCCCGAGTGATCCAGTAAATCCAGTAAATGCGGGAAATGAGGAATGCTGTTGCTGGTAGCTGCTGCTTTCCTAATGTGTCCCTGTTTTCTCCGTGGGTGATGCTGGAGGGAATACAGCAGATTAATGAGGGATAATTTGGCTCCGATACAAAGAGCCTGTGGCTAAGAAACGCTCAACCAAATGTACGGTAGATCGCTCGCGGGAGGATCCAGCAACAAGTCTCAACAAACCAGCGACGAAATGTCAGAAGAGGAGTTTATTCACAGCACATCCAACTTTTGGGGCTGCACAGTGTAGTCCTTGTTAATTACTGCAATACTGGCTTAATACTGATATCGCAGAGGGATGGAAATGAACCCTCCAACCCTCCAATCACATATTTGCTTTTTGCATGCTGTGATCAACCAACAGGAATGAAACTTGGTAGGTAGGTTTGACATTGTGAGACGTACTAATGATTCAAGTTTCACGTGACGTAAGCAAGGACGGACCTTATCCCTGTACCTGACTGAACCAACAGCCACGATTACAGACATTCAGCGAGCAGTGATGTCCTCCATGAGTCATCCTGTTAGTGCAGCACCATTGGCAGACGGCTGCAACGGACTACATGCACACAGACTGTTACAACGACTGTCCTTAACACCACGTCACCATCACCAAAGACACCACGACTGTCATGGACTGTCAGCGGGTCATCTTCAGTGATGAGTCCCGCTTTTGTCTTGGTGGAAACGACCAACGAATCCATGTGTGGAGGCACCGTGGTCAGCACCAAGATGAACGGTTTGTTGTCACACGTCACACGTCCAGAAGGCCTGGTGTCACTCCACCTCCACCCCTACCGCACCATCTGCGGGAACTGTGTGAGGATATTCAAGCTGCATGGGATGGATTATCACAGGACACCATTAGGAACCTCTACAGCTCCATACCGAGACGTCTGGCATGTTGGGTTAGCAAACATGGAGGCCCGACGCCATACTGAGAGACAGACTTCTGTATGTGTAGCTCAATAAATATTGATCATATCAGTCTAAATTTATCATCAGTTATTGATCCAGCACTGCAATCCCACACTTCCCTCTGGGTGCAGCTCTTCTTTAGATGATGAGTATGTAAATGAACTCTGTACTGATTGGCTGTCCTGTATTGTGCTTCAGTCTGGGCTGAAACACTCCGTATAACTTCTAAAACTGCTAAAAATGGCTTTTGTAAGCCCAAAAGGTGGATATCAGCAAACACAATGTTTTTTGTGACATCACAAAAACAATGAATTTGAAAAACTGGTGTTTGGTTTCCATATACAGATTTTGGAATGTACTTTTTAAACTGTTTCATTTTACTTCACAGGCCCTTAAGGCCCGTCTGCACCAACCGAACATCTGCAGTTCTTGTGACAGGAGGGCTCTGATTGGTCAGCCTGCATGCTAACCTGTCCGTGCAATGCTGGAAATCAAGCAGGCGTCGATGAAAAACTTTACGGCTAATTTCTGAAACTTCTGTGTGTAACGAATCAGACCCTGAGTGTGCATGCCTACTGACCGGCCACTGGGTTCAGAGGGTTCCTGCCAACAAATAAAGGCCAAAAATGTCTCCAGGGTCACATTTCAGACCACAGATTAAGATCAAGGCTTGAGCAGAGAAGTATTTCAGTAACTGCAGAAATCTGCCAATATGCTTATTCGCGGCTCAGAACGTGGCATTGCGCATGAACTGCAGCGACTGGATGGCCTGAAAAGTCTATATGCCGATTTAAGCCTCTTCGTGGGCCTCATTCGTGAAACATTCCTACATATGCAGATACATTTTGGATATTAAGACTCTATAAACCTCTGCAGAACTCCAGACATCACGTTCAGGTGATGATTGGAGTTGATTATGACTGCGGAGGAGAAGATTCACTGCGTCATGGAATCTCACCACAGTTCAGTTTGTATTACCCATAAGAGCCCACAGCGGCGTATGTGTCACAAGGCCTTAAAAAGTCCGGAAAGTTCCGTATACGGCTTTATCCTTAGTTATGGAGTCCCTACGTGACCTATACTGACCATCCCAGGTGCAGTCACATGTGTATTTGTGACCTCGTTTACAGAATGGCAGTCTGACTGGTCAGTGCATGAGACTCAACCAGCTCATCTTAAGAGCTTGCGTTTTGTATCTATAAGGTCTGTTATAAACACATGTGAGGGCTCTAATGCTTTGATAGCATGTTCTAAATTACATAGAACCCAATCTGACCACATATCTAGAACACAGTGAACACAAAGAAGATGCCATGTGACCTGCTTGTCCTAAAAAGAACTGATGCCTCATCATTGTCCTTCAAGGGGAAACATCCTTTACGTTGTGTACGAATTTCATGACGAACAGACCAAACGGAATACCTTGGAAAAATTCCGGTTCCATTGACTTACATTGAAACGAAGTATGATTTTCCCTCCTCCTGTAACGTTATCCTAGATTATGATGTTATTTGTCATCATACTTGGTGCACCACGTCCTTCAGGCAGAATTCACTGTTTACCATCCACCTACACTACAGCTCCCAGCATGCATTGCGCAAACATGTGTCATGCGACCACTGGGAACCCTCCCAAAGAAATGCATGTACAGGCTAATAAATACATATGTGACATGTAATGTTAGCAATCCGGCTTCTTTTATCACCATATCGCACAAAAAAAAGATATTTTATACAGCCAGTTTCCATCCCAGAACGCTTGTAGTTTTCCGAACGTTGTTCCCACCCTCTAGCCACATTGACAGAAGAGGTTTTTCCGGGTCTGTACACCGCAGCACTGTTCGTAAGAGATGAGCAGCCAACTTTACAACACATATAGTGATGGATATGTTTAGCCAGCATGCTTTTTGCATCTGACTGGAGGACCTGGACCGTAGACAACAGCTTGAGAACCCCAACATGAGCGCACACCTTACTGGATATTACTATAATCGCCTATAAACAACATTCCAAACCGGCTTCAGTTATCAAACATGATGCAAGAGCTTCCATCACCTAACCAGAGTTCACCTGGGAATGGGAAGGCTGACCCTCGCCTGAACAGGTCTCCTTAAGCCATGACTTCTCCAGCTGGAGAAAAGCAGACCGGTCCCAAATCAACAGTTAGTGGCAGCTTCTATCAACGGCAGTAAAGAACAGGTCCGATAAGGCACGCATTGTGGAGGTGATAAAAGAGGGCTAGAGAACAAGCCTCACCTTTCAGTTACACTTGGCAGAGCACGCCACTCATTCACCTCCACTCCTTCTTTCTTTCTTTCAGTCATGTGGGAATAAAAGACGGCAGACAGAACCTGCTGGCCCCTCCAAACCTGACTCCGGAGCTCATCCACGTGAAGGAGTCCAGATCCGTTTCAATGAAACTTCAGTACTGGAGGTTTTGCAGGCCGTATGTCAAGTGGACGTTGGGGCTGGCACTGCAACTGACTGCACCGTTTAAGGCCGATTACCTTAAATGGACCCGATATCTATAATAAGGGGAAAAATAACTCGCTATGAAAGACCTTTCACGGAGTTTGTGCGTGCCGCCGCCAGACAAATCCAACTCGGGAGTTTTTCAGAACCCATAACAAGTCAAGAGCCACTTCAATTAAACTTACACAGCCACTTCAATAGGGAATGAATGGTGAGCTGGTGGGGACCACTCTGGAGAGGCCTGAGGGTTACCAAGTGCAAAGAGCCTTTATTTGTTTATTTGAGGATTTATAAGATGCTAACTGGGTTTTGGGGTTAAAACTAATATATCTGCTACCTAATAGACTTTTCACAGGGATTTATGTGCTAAAACCACAACACAGCATGTGCGTATTACTGCGCAACTAATTCACACCAACAAAAGACATTCTGATGAACACGAGGCTAAATATACCCAACGGATTAGCCCATGCAAAAGTCCTCCACATAGACCGCATTTAATGCACAGCTGCTGAATGAAACGATGACAACAAAACAACAGCAACCAATATGGTGGACTACGCGGACTCTAGTGTTCCGGGCTGGGAAGGGGATGTCGGCACTTTTTCCATTCCCTGCCCAAGGAACCCAACTGTCAGTGGTACATGGCTGATGTTCATCTTTAAACCCGGCTGAAGTTCTTCCTATTCAGCAGCTTCTTAAGCCAATATTCCGTTCCACCTTAAAAGCTGCATCTTATATAGGCGCCAGAATGTAACTGCAGCACCATTTAAGGTGGAGCGGAAAATTCCCAAAACAAGCTGGAGAATAGGAACATCAGCTCCCACATCTTTAACAGGATCCCGGACAACTTTAATCCTGCAGTCTGTACATTTCACTCTGGACAGTTTCCCAAACTTCCTTGGACAATATGGAGCAGCTCCGCTCAGCGTTTGACCCTGAAGAGACTGAAGAGAGGAGCAGCTCCACCTTTATCCTACCAAAGGTTTCCCAGGTTCAGTAGGTCATCCAGGTAATTTCTGCGTACTGCTTGATGAATATTGTGTACTCGGACACACTAACCATTCCCACCTACTGCTTTGGCATACTGCGTGATATGGAAGTAGTCGATATCGGACACAGCCAATGTTCATGGTGTTCATTGTGTGTTAACTATTTTCCCATCATCAACATTCCATATAAACACTCAGAAGACACGTGTAGGTTCACTGGTGGTTCAGATAGTATATAAAATGTCTATATGTGTGTTGTAGACATGGAGAACCCTGGTTCCCACCTCCACCCCTACCGCACCATCTGAACCATCCTACTCCAAACCCGCTCTGAGCCTCTCTGTTCACACCTCCAACACTGAACTATACAGACACTGGAGATTCCCCCTTTAGACTCCATCTGGGAAGCTGACCCTGAGAGTGAGGTAAGCTGGTGGTGAAGAGGTTGGAGAGCAAGCAGGGAGCTCCTGACGGAAAAGTGTTTTTTCCCTGCTCCGTGCTATATTTCTTCTGGAACTCTCAGCTCACTGCGCAGCATTCCCAGTGAGGAGAAATCAGTCACCATATACAGTGACCTCAAACACATTGCCAGCCTATTAATGGAAACAGGAATATGGAAATGACTGGAACTGAGGATCCGTACTGTAAACCTGCTGTAATAAATGTTTGTGTAAGCTGACGTTAGCCGCGGCTGAGCCCGTTTGTCCGGCGTGCCGTCAGAGCCGTGTTTGCGTTTCGCTCCATGTTTTTAATACAAGCGTGAGTTTTACAGAGTGTGTAAGTGATGTGGGTGTGTGAGCGGAGTTCAGGGGTGAGCAGAGAGGCAGCCACATGAATACACTCATTCTACCATCAGGGGGATGGGACCCTCCTGCCGGACCCTCAAACACACACACACGGATTCAGTTTAAAGCCAAAGGTAATTTCCCCACATCCTACCTTCTATAATAGAGATCATTCAGAGAGAGAGAGAGACAGAGAGAGAGAGAGGGAGAGAGAGAGAGGGAGAGGGGGAGAGAGAGAGAGAGAGGGAGAGGGAGAGAGAGGGACAGAGAGAGAAAGAGGGAGAGAGATAGAGAGATACAGGGAGAGACTGGCAAAGAAAGTGGGAAAGAGAGTGAAAGAGAGCAGGAGAGCAAGAAAGAGGGAGAGATATAGAAAGACACCAGAGAAAGAGAATCCGAAAAAGAGAGATCAGAGAGAGAGAGAGAGAGAGAGAGAGAGAGAACAGAGAGAGAGATAGACCAGATAGAGAGACCAGAGAGAGGGGAAGAAAGACAGAGAGACATAGAAAGACACCAAAGAAAGAGAGAAAGAGAGAGAGAGAGACCAGAGAGAGAGAGAGAGAGAGAGAGAGAGAGAGAGAGAACAGAGAGAGTGAGAGACCAGAGAGAGAGAGAGGGGATGAAAGAGAAAGAGACATAGAAAGACTCCAAAGAAAGAGAGAGAGAGAGAGAGAGAG
>JAVGWN010003575.1:0-10217 GCA_034552555.1 Semaprochilodus insignis | reverse complement strand
TGAAGGAGAACAGTTTCCATTAGCTAGAACCAAGATCTGTCCAACAGGTCAAAACAAGCTCAAAACAAAGTGACTGCTGTACCCTGATTGGTGGGCTCGCTTCACACTTCTCTCGTTTGGACATGTTACGTTTTTATGCTTACATAAGCCAAAAGGAAGAACAGATTTGGCCATAATGTAGGGGAGTCCAAAGTAAGACAGATAGACAGATGGATAAATGGATGACTGGAGATGCCAAATTGCCACCTAGGTTTGAGTGAATGTTGAGTCTGTGTGTCGGCCCTTAGACGGACTGGCGGACTGTGCAGGCTGTTTCCTGCCTTCCAGTGCAGTGAGCGCTGGGATAGGCTTCAGCACCCATCACCAGCGAGAAGGACAAGTGGCTCAGAAGATGAATGAATGTTTTATCCTTTTTTTCTGACTCAGAAAATTATATGAATTCCACTTAACGGTCATCTTGCCTGGAAACAAAAGGGTGGCATCTGGATTTTGCACAGTACTGTAGCTTATGCTAGTTATTAACTTTAATTATACTTCATATTAGGAAGTCTGGCCTTGCATTTCAAGCCAAAACTCCTAGAATTCAGGCCCAGAATTCAGAATTTCAAGGTTCCACAAGACAAATGTACCTCCGTTTCATTACTACATGGAAGCTGAAAGTGTTTAATACCTCTTTTTATTGCCGTTTAAAACCTTAATTTTCACCAAAGTCACTGCAGTGGTTTCTCATTCACTATGGATATCCATGCCCTGAAGGGACATGTGTGAAAGTCTCAGCTCTTCTTCCCAGCATTCCTTGAAGCATGAAAGAAAACTCATGGCAAAGCATTCTTGAGGAATTCCCCCCCTCCGTCCTTCTCCAGTTCTAGGTGTCAAAACTGAACTCTCTTCCTCGGTAAATGGTGCATGCACAGGAGCTGATCGCATGACTCTTTGTTTAACTAAACCAAAGCAACACGCCACATTTAGAGCTCATGCACAACATCCCCAGTCCCTCTATGGGTCAGGTAAAGAGCTCGAACACTGCAGCGTTTCTTTTTCCCAGCCAATGAGATCTGCTGCAGTTCGCTGCCCGTACCCCCACTGAGCTGAATCCTGATCTCTCCACAGCAGTGACTCGAAACACACTGCACAAACACGCCTTGCTGAGTGTTATTGCACACCACCGGGGAGTGACCAGCACTGCTGCCGCAGAGATGACTTATCAAAATGGGCCTTGTGGAGAAGTCTCAGTGTCAAATGTTGCTGTACTTAAAATGCTAGTTCTTATGTTCCCAGTTTTCCAGCTATCCCAACTGTAGTCAACATGAAGAAAACGTGTTTGGTGACAAAGTTAGCTTCTTTGACTCTACACGGGAGCTATCTTTGTAAGTAACACATCCTAAACAGAGAATAAAATGGAATGTGACATTTCTCTGCCAATTTTAGTGCATAACTTTTGTTTGTTTAACTACACAAAACGTAATATACAAAACGTGTCATAACCTTTGCACAGGTCGCATTTTATGTTTTATGTTTGTATGTTCAGATTCAGCAAATAAACAGTAACTGTGCAACAAAATGTCTCTGTAGAGGATGAACATGTTTTTAATAACATGTGCTCTGACCCTGGGGTGGCATGGTGGTGCAATGGGGCTTGCTGCTGCCCTACAACAAGAAGGATCTGGGTTTGATTCCCAGCTGGGGTGTCCAGGCTCCTATATGTGTAGAGTTTCCCCCCGTGTCTGTGTGGGTTCCCTCATAAAGTCCAAAAGGCATGAAGTCAGGTGAACTGGAGATGCTAAATTGCCCCCTAGTTGTGAATGTGTATGATGTCTGTATGACTGCCTGATGATGGACTAGTCCAGGAAGGTTCCTGCCTTCTGCCCAATGAGCACTGGGATAGACTCCAGCACCCCCAGTGCGACCCAGAAGGATAAATGGCTCAGAAGATAAACTAATTTGACCCATATGTTTGCACATGAGTGTATAGGGGGAAATGTACCTTGCAGGAAATGTAAACCTACACCCTGACAATTAGCACCGAATAAACTACATGCATACTATTCCCTCTACAGATGCTCATTTTTAGCTTTAAGTTTGCTGCTGCCTTTTTTATTGTGCAACCTATTTTCCATTTTATAGATGACACCAGGCAGCTTCGGCACCACACCAGCATTTGTCAGATGGACTATTTGTCATATGCAGGTAGACACAAAAAAAGTCCACGGTGGGAGAATTGGTGATTTTAAGTCTGCACGTTTTAGGAAAAAATTGACTGGCAGTTTTTTTCCCTGCGATATACACTTTATTGTCAAAAGAACAATAAATGATGATACATTTAGACTGATATGGGCAATATTTATTCAGCTACACATACAGAAGTAGTGTCTCATTCTGTATGTGATTCAGTATGCCATTCTGAGTCACTCCATGACAGTCTGTCTTGACACCATTGCAGTCTTTGGTGATGTTGATGTGGTGTTAAGGGTAGTCATCACAACGGTCTGCGTACATGTAGTTGCGTACCTGTAGTCCTGTGCTGTGCAGCCGTCTGCCAGTGGTGCTGGTGCACTAACAGGATGGCTCATGTAGGGTGTAAATGTAAATATAAATGTGTTACTGCTCGCTGAATGTCTGCAATCGTGGCTCTTGGGTCAGTCAGGTACAGGGATACCCGTCCTTGCTTACGTGACATGTGGCGTGTGGAGTGTGAAACTTGAACCATTCGCATGTCTCACAATGTGAAACCTACCCACCAAGTTTCATTCCTGTCAGCTGATTCCTTCTGGGTGCAGCAATTTTTTGAAAAAAAAAACAAAAAAACAATTCAGACATTTTTACCAGATGACTAAACAGCATTATTTAAAAACATTATCCGTTGTAAAAGTATCGGGGTGAAATAATAATGTTGAGATAATGCTGTTAATAATGTTATGACATAAGAGTGCTAAGTGGTGAGGTATATGCTANCTCCACCTCCACCCCTACCACACCATCTGCAGGAACTGTGTGAGGATATTCAAGCTGCATGGGATGGATTATCACAGGACACCATTAGGAACCTCTACAGCTCCATGCCGAGATGTCTGGCATGCTGCGTTACCAAACATGGCGGCCTGGCGCCATACTGAGAGACAAGTCAAGCCGCTTTACAAAGAAACTGGTGTCCGAGCCCCCAGTGAGCAAGCCAAGGGCGACAGAGGCAAGGAAAAACTCCCTCAATTCAATAGAAGAAACCTCGAGAGGAACCAAGACTCAAAAAGGGGAACCCATCCTCCTCGGGTCAACACCAGATAGCAGGACAAGCAAAGATAGCAAGACAAACTTGTTTGCTATAGAAGCCAGTTCTAGATCTCCAGGGGCTAACAGACTACGTTAGTGGTGTGATGAAAATTGTGTACATTGAATTTAGTATACCCCCCCCCCCCCAACTTTCGGCACTGCATTATCTAACAAAGGCTTTTCTTTTTTAAAGCTGGTCTCCGTGTTCAACTGGCCATCAATGCATCAATGCAATGTATTGCTTTGATTGTGAGTTCTTTGGCTGAACAGCATTCCACAACACTACACCTCAGATCCCTCAGGGCATCTACAGATCCAGAATTCACTCACAAAACAAAACTTGCATTAGTGGACATATCTTAAGGGGCTGTTCTCCCTGCCGGTGCTCTGTTAATGTGAACCTTAAAGGAATATTTTGACAAGCAATCAAATTCACACAGTTCTCCATGCCCCCATGTAGCTGATCAACCAATATAATCACATATAACCCGTATAATCACTGAATCTTCTTTGGTGAAAGTATACCCCACTGGCCTGGGGCCCCAAGCAGCTGCCTGCCTTGCCAGGTGGGAATTGGCACCTCTGCCTAAGCTGCTAGACTACAGTGATTTTGGAGACCGTTTTTACATAGCGAAGTGGCAAATGTTGCAATATCCCTGGGCTCGATTTCCGAATCCCGGTCACCTTAGTGTAGATAAGAGGGAAATGGTGTAAAGGGCCTCCTAAAAACAGCATTGAAAAGGCACCGTCATTGAGGATGTGCTCAAAAATTCCATCGTTAGCCCAACTGAGTAGATTCTCACTCACCCAGAGATGAATGAATGAATGAATGAGGGAGCTTCAGAATCTGTTTACTGAACGTATAACATCAGAACATGTACACCTGTAACTATACCAGAGGTATGGACGTCTTATTTTTCATGTTGAGGAAATATGATCGAGGCAGCATTGGAACATAGGGGTTATTATCCATATAAACCGAAATGAGACACAAAACCATGGGAATACAGAACAGCAGAAACCTACGGATGAAGAGTACAGGGAAACTTGTATAGGCCTAACTTTGATTAATTGGCAGAATATTCCTTTAAGACTCTGTGCTCTCATCCACACCTGCACATTCAGGGTCAGTCCAACAATTTCAACGCCCTGGCTTCATGAGTCACAACAGAAATCTCCCTCGTATTGTTCACGTACACCAGAGCGCTGCTTTTGTGTGAAACAATAGTCAGAATTGAATGTGGGTGTGTTCTTAATTAAGGCCTACAGTCTAAACGCGAACAGACGTGCTAAGTTGCTCTCAAACGCAGTTACGACTCGGCTAATGGCCGAGAAATATGCCTCTTGACATGCGTAATGACATTTTACACATAATAAACCTGCTCCTGGTCACCATTTAACACGGAGGTGAGTCCGTCCTCGGAGCCTTTACTATACACTTTACGAGCCTAAAAAAAAACACATCCTCAGCAGTTCTCTCTAACAGACGTTCTCCGTCTTTACGTGTGCTAAGCTAATTTAATCATTTGGTAGAGATCTCTGAAGCTGAAGCTATCACATAATTATCATTGCCCTAAAGGAACATGCATCTGAACAACTTCCTAAAATAATATATATCAGTCTAAATGTATTATCATTTATTGTTCCTGGTAACCTTTATCTTCCTTCCCTGTAGCATTCCAATTCCACACTTCCTTCTGGGTGCAGCTATGCTTTTGATGATGAGTGTAGATGTTGCCAGGAGCCAATGGGAAGTCTGTTAATACTTTTTAATTTAAATTGGTAAGTTAAAGCCAACAATTGAGACAAGTGACAAAAACTCAAGTTCAAGTTCAAATCTCCCCTTCGTTAACAGTCATGTGAACATTCCAGCTGAAAGGCTGAAAGCCCATATAATCTAGGTGAAATCACAAACGTCTATTTGATAAGGTAAATTAAAAAAATGAACTTTCACGGCTAAGATGTGAATGAAATGAAAAAAAAAAAAATTATAAATATATATATATAAATAAAAACATTCTTGTCAATTCTCTCTAACAGACGTTCTCCGTCTATACGTGTGCTGCTCTGAGATAAGCTAATTTAATCATTTGGTAGAGATCTCTGAAGCTGAAGCTGTCACATAATTATCATTGCCCTAAAGGAACACAAGCAAACATGCTTCTAAACACCTTCTTAAAATACGCCATATATATACATATATATATATATTGCTTGAAATGAAACCAATCTGCATAAATTATTAAAACACTGGTTTTGCAAATATTGAATGACAGCTCACTAACTGACCTTCCAAGCTCCTAATGAAAGAGAGGTCTATTTTAGCTCATCTAAATACAGGAAATGCTTCACGGTAATTAATAAACAGTGATGATGGATATGCCCATCGTTTCTTTTGTAACTTTTAAAGCCAACGTTAAATAGTACTATAAGGAAAGTTGGAGGTTTGAAGACTCGCCTGTCAAACTAAGCTGGAAAATAGATATTTGGGTCACGCACAGTTGCCTGTCATCTGCATCAATCTGGGTAATTAGTGAGTAATTGGAGAAGAGAGAGAGAGAGAGAGAGAGAGAGAGAGAGAGAGAGAAAGAGAGAAACGGACCTCCAAAAAAAAATAAATAAAATAAGCTGGTGTTGTTGATGATGCATTCTCCCCTAATCGAAACAATTTGCTTAGTTTCCCAGCTGGGTTTCATGTGCTTTTGATTACTCTCTGCTATTTAGTTCCACAAAATTACATGCTGCTTAATGGGCTTTTAATGGTTATAGGTTTCTCTACTTTTTTAATGAGGTTCACCAGTTGGTTGCTAATGCCCTATGGATATTTGGCAACTGTCCAGTCCGTGTGCTGTTCGAGTCCTTACCCCAGTTTACAGCTCAGGGGTTTTTTTCGTCTNTAATGGTTATAGGTTTCTCTACTTTTTTAATGAGGTTCACCAGTTGGTTGCTAATGCCCTATGGATATTTGGCAACTGTCCAGTCCGTGTGCTGTTCGAGTCCTTACCCCAGTTTACAGCTCAGGGGTTTTTTTCGTCTGCAGTGTAAAATCTCAACAAGAAAGCAATTTGTTTTGGATGCGCTTCACATATCCTTTTTAGGTTAGCACCTAATTGAGGCCCCAGCAGCCGGATCATTTGAGCGCCTAAGCATTTAATCACTGCACTTCTGGTCCTTTTCCTTCTTACTTCTGAGTTTATGTGGATTTCCTCATGGCACCGATCCCAACCCCACCCGCATGCACTTCCTAACAGCTCCTATCATCACTCCCGATTGACTTTAGCCGCATCCTCTTTTTATGACGAAGCGAGGGCATTTTAACGGTAGTGATGGATCTCAGGAGCCTCTTCGGAGGAGGTGGTGAAAGAAGAGTAAGCTTGGGACCGGCTGAGGTAGGCTGCGGATCTTAAAGGGGGAATTCCACTGATGTTTCCAAATTGCTGCATAATGATTCAGAGTGGTTTGGTCTGAGAGGTTTGGTCTGTGGTAGGAGCGAGGAATGCATCAATCCGATATTAGGATTGGATATCGGGTCCGATATTAAAAAAATTAGCTGGATCGGGTATTGGATAATTAGGCCGATCTACTGGGCTAATCCGCTCAATTTAATTAGTCTGCGATGCCATATGTCACCAGCATGGTAGCTAATACATTTTACATTTCATATATTTAACTTTAACATGCACTTATTGTCAAAAAAATAGCTGCACCCAAAAGTAATCCACAGACAGGAAAGAAACTTGGTGGACAGATTTGACACTGTGAGACATGCAAATGAAGTTTCACGCTCGGCCGCGCATGTGCCGTAAGCAAGGGTTAGCCTTATCTCTGTACCTGACTGACCAAACTGCCACAATTGCAGCGGTCATTCAGTGAGCAGTGATGCCCTCCATGAATCATCCTGTGAGTGATTGTCAGACAGCTGCACGGCGCAGGACTACATGCACACTGACTGTTATGACGACTGCCCTTAACACCACGTCAGCGTCACCAAAGACTGCAATGGTGTCGTGCCAGACTGTCATGGAATGACGCAGAATGGCAGTGGGTCATCTTCAGGGACGTGTCCCGCTTTTATCTTAGTGGAGACGGCCAACAAATCCGTGTGGGGAGGCTCCGTGGTCAGCACCAAGATGAACAGTTTGTTGTCACGTGCCCCACGTCCAGAAGGCTTGGTGTCACTCCACCTCCACCCCTACCGCACCATCTGCCGGAACTGTGTGAGAATATTGAAGCTGCATGGGATGGATTATCACAGGACACCATTAGGAACCTCTGCAACTCCATGCCGAGACGTCTGGCATGTAGTGTTACCAAACATGGCGGCCCAACGCCATACTGAGAGACACTACTTCTGTATGTGTAGCTCAATAAATATTGATCATATCAGTCTAAATGTATCACCATTTATTGTTCCTGGTAACCTTTATCTTCCTTTCCAACAGCACTGCAGTCCAACACTTCCTTCTGGGTGCAGCTGTTCATTTGACGATGAATGTAGATGTTGCCAGGAGCCAATGGGAAGTAACAGCCTGTTAATACTTCCTGCTGTTTACTATTAAAGTGACAAATAAATACTAATTTAGTACATTTATATCTGTATGATTTTTGTTATATTTTGTTATATTTTATATAATGTTTAAGTCAATCCTGATGCCTTAAGTCTGTCCCACATGGTGATGTATACAGTTTATTAATTCAACAATAGTATCAGATCAGTATCTGGTACTGACTGATACATAAAGTTCATTAATCAGTATCGGTACAGGAACTGAAAAGGCCTGTCAGTGCATCCCTAATAGGAATAAAACAGCTTTAAAGCTATCCTTATGAAATGGTTATGAATACGTCTGAGACATTGTTTTATGATAGTTTTAAGATAAAGTTTTAGCCTTATCCATTTATTTGAATCCATTCACAGTACACTATATGGCCAAAAGTATGTGGACACTTGACCGTTACACCTGCATGAGCTTGTTGCACATCCCATCCAAAGCTATGGACATGAATATGGAATTCCTCCTGACACTGTTCTTGTGATGATGATGCTTCCAGAGGCAGTTTGGAACTGTGGTGAGTGATGCATCAGAGGATGGGTGCTTTTTATGTGCTACATGCTGCGACACTTGGCAGCACTGCTCTGTCAGTTTGTGTGGTCTAATGCTTTGGGGCAAAGCTAGCAGGCCAGACGTTTGATGAGCTGACTGGAATCCTATGTTTCATGTGCCATGTCTGAAGTCAATGAGTCCTTCAGCACGACCCAATCTACTGCCAGTGTTTGATGAAGCTTGCATGGCTGTATGCTTGTTTTTGTACACCTGTTAGAAGTGGGTGTGGCCGAAACACCTGAACCCAGTAATTAGAGGGTGTGTCCACATACTTTTGGCCATATTGTGCACATGCAGGGTGTTGCAAAGCAAAAGGAAAGTGTAGGAAAATGTATTTTTTCCAGATTTGCCACAATTTTATCATCCTCAACATTCCATATAAAATCTCAGGAGACACGTGTCGGTTCGCTGCTGGTTATGAGGAGTAAAAATAAATGATGGTTCCCATCAGCGGCACTCTAAAGAAATCAGAGTTTGTAAAGAAATCAGACTTTGTTTACAGCTCGGCCACCGAAGTATGCAGAAATTCAGAAACTCCCTTTTAAGCATCCCAGAGGGAGAGCTGGTCATCAGCGCGACCACGGCATGCTGTAATGGGAACATAAACAGGCGGTTTCTGATGTGGGCCTGTTTACGGGACCAATTAAGCGCTGAAACGGCCACATATCTCGACCACTTAACAAGGCTCTCCACACGGGCAGCTGGGAGGCCGGCTGCTGCCTGGCCTGGAGCTCAGCACGAGACTCTGGGAGAAAGCTGGCGTGGACACATGGCACCCCACCTTCACGTTCATTCCTTTCCCATGGAACCCAAACGGATTTGAGATATTAGCACCTTTTTTACTGAGTGCTCTATTGACTCAAATAGGGCATATTTTCATCTTCAGCATGCCTCACCCAGACAAGGCACCCAGAGCCTCTTCTCTTCATTTCCTAGCCCTTTTTGTATGTGCTCTGCACAGATACACCCAATTCTTCTATGGTGGCTTTCAATTTTGCCACCGGTAGAGGGATTTTTCCTTAACGTCTGGATATTGATTCCGTAGAGGAGGATCCCTGGGCATAAATATGAACAATCAAATGTATGAAATGCCTCACGCTCCATTTCGCAAAATAAATAAACACACTTTTGAACAGGGGGCAATTCAATCTGGGCTTCAAACAGCATTAGCATATTTCCAAAACGCACGTGTTTGTGTCTAGTTTTCTATTATACCTCACCTTCCGTTTTCCCCCCTAAAACACATTGTGAGGCCCCGCGGATCTCTGTTGCGGCTTTAAGGTTTTCCCAACAAAGCTCCGCGGCCTTTGTTCGACTATAAAATTGGATGAAAGCTCGCCTGAAAGCTCTCAAAGGAGACGACAAAGCCATCGGGACTGTGAAAGGCTGGCGGAGAAGCGCGGGTTAGTGGCAGACAGACTAACAGCTTTCCTTTTCAACCTCTTCTTTCCCTCAAGCCCATCCAAGACTCCGGTCCGCCGTTATTTGTTGAAACATTGAGATGCCGAACAGTCGATGGCTCCGCATGCGGTGCTAATCTCAGGGAAATGCGGAAAACGAGTGTTTCTTTGGGAGGGTTTGGTGACAAACATGTTCGGTGGGTATTTACCTTCAAATGTACTTAAGTATGGAGAGTAACAGGAGCATGATTTATTATGGCTCTAATGTCCTATTATCATTTCTGGAACAAGACTCTTAATCAGCTCAGTGTAGGTGAAGAGACTCTAGTGTCTCTCAGTCCACCAGTCTTTAATAGAAGCTCATGAATTAGTCTGACACTGATGTCTATTCAAATGATCATAAGCACAGAACACTGAAGGAGAACAGTTTCCATTAGCTAGAACCAAG
>JAVGWN010003574.1:0-10217 GCA_034552555.1 Semaprochilodus insignis | reverse complement strand
TGAAGGAGAACAGTTTCCATTAGCTAGAACCAAGATCTGTCCAACAGGTCAAAACAAGCTCAAAACAAAGTGACTGCTGTACCCTGATTGGTGGGCTCGCTTCACACTTCTCTCGTTTGGACATGTTATGTTTTTATGCTTACATAAGCCAAAAGGAAGAACAGATTTGGCCATAATGTAGGGGAGTCCAAAGTAAGACAGATAGACAGATGGATAAATGGATGACTGGAGATGCCAAATTGCCACCTAGGTTTGAGTGAATGTTGAGTCTGTGTGTCGGCCCTTAGACGGACTGGCGGACTGTGCAGGCTGTTTCCTGCCTTCCAGTGCAGTGAGCGCTGGGATAGGCTTCAGCACCCATCACCAGCGAGAAGGACAAGTGGCTCAGAAGATGAATGAATGTTTTATCCTTTTTTTCTGACTCAGAAAATTATATGAATTCCACTTAACGGTCATCTTGCCTGGAAACAAAAGGGTGGCATCTGGATTTTGCACAGTACTGTAGCTTATGCTAGTTATTAACTTTAATTATACTTCATATTAGGAAGTCTGGCCTTGCATTTCAAGCCAAAACTCCTAGAATTCAGGCCCAGAATTCAGAATTTCAAGGTTCCACAAGACAAATGTACCTCCGTTTCATTACTACATGGAAGCTGAAAGTGTTTAATACCTCTTTTTATTGCCGTTTAAAACCTTAATTTTCACCAAAGTCACTGCAGTGGTTTCTCATTCACTATGGATATCCATGCCCTGAAGGGACATGTGTGAAAGTCTCAGCTCTTCTTCCCAGCATTCCTTGAAGCATGAAAGAAAACTCATGGCAAAGCATTCTTGAGGAATTCCCCCCCTCCGTCCTTCTCCAGTTCTAGGTGTCAAAACTGAACTCTCTTCCTCGGTAAATGGTGCATGCACAGGAGCTGATCGCATGACTCTTTGTTTAACTAAACCAAAGCAACACGCCACATTTAGAGCTCATGCACAACATCCCCAGTCCCTCTATGGGTCAGGTAAAGAGCTCGAACACTGCAGCGTTTCTTTTTCCCAGCCGGTGAGATCTGCTGCAGTTCGCTGCCCGTACCCCCACTGAGCTGAATCCTGATCTCTCCACAGCAGTGACTCGAAACACACTGCACAAACACGCCTTGCTGAGTGTTATTGCACACCACCGGGGAGTGACCAGCACTGCTGCCGCAGAGATGACTTATCAAAATGGGCCTTGTGGAGAAGTCTCAGTGTCAAATGTTGCTGTACTTAAAATGCTAGTTCTTATGTTCCCAGTTTTCCAGCTATCCCAACTGTAGTCAACATGAAGAAAACGTGTTTGGTGACAAAGTTAGCTTCTTTGACTCTACACGGGAGCTATCTTTGTAAGTAACACATCCTAAACAGAGAATAAAATGGAATGTGACATTTCTCTGCCAATTTTAGTGCATAACTTTTGTTTGTTTAACTACACAAAACGTAATATACAAAACGTGTCATAACCTTTGCACAGGTCGCATTTTATGTTTTATGTTTGTATGTTCAGATTCAGCAAATAAACAGTAACTGTGCAACAAAATGTCTCTGTAGAGGATGAACATGTTTTTAATAACATGTGCTCTGACCCTGGGGTGGCATGGTGGTGCAATGGGGCTTGCTGCTGCCCTACAACAAGAAGGATCTGGGTTTGATTCCCAGCTGGGGTGTCCAGGCTCCTATATGTGTAGAGTTTCCCCCCGTGTCTGTGTGGGTTCCCTCATAAAGTCCAAAAGGCATGAAGTCAGGTGAACTGGAGATGCTAAATTGCCCCCTAGTTGTGAATGTGTATGATGTCTGTATGACTGCCTGATGATGGACTAGTCCAGGAAGGTTCCTGCCTTCTGCCCAATGAGCACTGGGATAGACTCCAGCACCCCCAGTGCGACCCAGAAGGGTAAATGGCTCAGAAGATAAACTAATTTGACCCACATGTTTGCACATGAGTGTATAGGGGGAAATGTACCTTGCAGGAAATGTAAACCTACACCCTGACAATTAGCACCGAATAAACTACATGCATACTATTCCCTCTACAGATGCTCATTTTTAGCTTTAAGTTTGCTGCTGCCTTTTTTATTGTGCAACCTATTTTCCATTTTATAGATGACACCAGGCAGCTTCGGCACCACACCAGCATTTGTCAGATGGACTATTTGTCATATGCAGGTAGACACAAAAAAAGTCCACGGTGGGAGAATTGGTGATTTTAAGTCTGCACGTTTTAGGAAAAAATTGACTGGCAGTTTTTTTCCCTGCGATATACACTTTATTGTCAAAAGAACAATAAATGATGATACATTTAGACTGATATGGGCAATATTTATTCAGCTACACATACAGAAGTAGTGTCTCATTCTGTATGTGATTCAGTATGCCATTCTGAGTCACTCCATGACAGTCTGTCTTGACACCATTGCAGTCTTTGGTGATGTTGATGTGGTGTTAAGGGTAGTCATCACAACGGTCTGCGTACATGTAGTTGCGTACCTGTAGTCCTGTGCTGTGCAGCCGTCTGCCAGTGGTGCTGGTGCACTAACAGGATGGCTCATGTAGGGTGTAAATGTAAATATAAATGTGTTACTGCTCGCTGAATGTCTGCAATCGTGGCTCTTGGGTCAGTCAGGTACAGGGATACCCGTCCTTGCTTACGTGACATGTGGCGTGTGGAGTGTGAAACTTGAACCATTCGCATGTCTCACAATGTGAAACCTACCCACCAAGTTTCATTCCTGTCAGCTGATTCCTTCTGGGTGCAGCAATTTTTTGAAAAAAAAAACAAAAAAACAATTCAGACATTTTTACCAGATGACTAAACAGCATTATTTAAAAACATTATCCGTTGTAAAAGTATCGGGGTGAAATAATAATGTTGAGATAATGCTGTTAATAATGTTATGACATAAGAGTGCTAAGTGGTGAGGTATATGCTANCTCCACCTCCACCCCTACCACACCATCTGCAGGAACTGTGTGAGGATATTCAAGCTGCATGGGATGGATTATCACAGGACACCATTAGGAACCTCTACAGCTCCATGCCGAGATGTCTGGCATGCTGCGTTACCAAACATGGCGGCCTGGCGCCATACTGAGAGACAAGTCAAGCCGCTTTACAAAGAAACTGGTGTCCGAGCCCCCAGTGAGCAAGCCAAGGGCGACAGAGGCAAGGAAAAACTCCCTCAATTCAATAGAAGAAACCTCGAGAGGAACCAAGACTCAAAAAGGGGAACCCATCCTCCTCGGGTCAACACCAGATAGCAGGACAAGCAAAGATAGCAAGACAAACTTGTTTGCTATAGAAGCCAGTTCTAGATCTCCAGGGGCTAACAGACTACGTTAGTGGTGTGATGAAAATTGTGTACATTGAATTTAGTATACCCCCCCCCCCCCAACTTTCGGCACTGCATTATCTAACAAAGGCTTTTCTTTTTTAAAGCTGGTCTCCGTGTTCAACTGGCCATCAATGCATCAATGCAATGTATTGCTTTGATTGTGAGTTCTTTGGCTGAACAGCATTCCACAACACTACACCTCAGATCCCTCAGGGCATCTACAGATCCAGAATTCACTCACAAAACAAAACTTGCATTAGTGGACATATCTTAAGGGGCTGTTCTCCCTGCCGGTGCTCTGTTAATGTGAACCTTAAAGGAATATTTTGACAAGCAATCAAATTCACACAGTTCTCCATGCCCCCATGTAGCTGATCAACCAATATAATCACATATAACCCGTATAATCACTGAATCTTCTTTGGTGAAAGTATACCCCACTGGCCTGGGGCCCCAAGCAGCTGCCTGCCTTGCCAGGTGGGAATTGGCACCTCTGCCTAAGCTGCTAGACTACAGTGATTTTGGAGACCGTTTTTACATAGCGAAGTGGCAAATGTTGCAATATCCCTGGGCTCGATTTCCGAATCCCGGTCACCTTAGTGTAGATAAGAGGGAAATGGTGTAAAGGGCCTCCTAAAAACAGCATTGAAAAGGCACCGTCATTGAGGATGTGCTCAAAAATTCCATCGTTAGCCCAACTGAGTAGATTCTCACTCACCCAGAGATGAATGAATGAATGAATGAGGGAGCTTCAGAATCTGTTTACTGAACGTATAACATCAGAACATGTACACCTGTAACTATACCAGAGGTATGGACGTCTTATTTTTCATGTTGAGGAAATATGATCGAGGCAGCATTGGAACATAGGGGTTATTATCCATATAAACCGAAATGAGACACAAAACCATGGGAATACAGAACAGCAGAAACCTACGGATGAAGAGTACAGGGAAACTTGTATAGGCCTAACTTTGATTAATTGGCAGAATATTCCTTTAAGACTCTGTGCTCTCATCCACACCTGCACATTCAGGGTCAGTCCAACAATTTCAACGCCCTGGCTTCATGAGTCACAACAGAAATCTCCCTCGTATTGTTCACGTACACCAGAGCGCTGCTTTTGTGTGAAACAATAGTCAGAATTGAATGTGGGTGTGTTCTTAATTAAGGCCTACAGTCTAAACGCGAACAGACGTGCTAAGTTGCTCTCAAACGCAGTTACGACTCGGCTAATGGCCGAGAAATATGCCTCTTGACATGCGTAATGACATTTTACACATAATAAACCTGCTCCTGGTCACCATTTAACACGGAGGTGAGTCCGTCCTCGGAGCCTTTACTATACACTTTACGAGCCTAAAAAAAAACACATCCTCAGCAGTTCTCTCTAACAGACGTTCTCCGTCTTTACGTGTGCTAAGCTAATTTAATCATTTGGTAGAGATCTCTGAAGCTGAAGCTATCACATAATTATCATTGCCCTAAAGGAACATGCATCTGAACAACTTCCTAAAATAATATATATCAGTCTAAATGTATTATCATTTATTGTTCCTGGTAACCTTTATCTTCCTTCCCTGTAGCATTCCAATTCCACACTTCCTTCTGGGTGCAGCTATGCTTTTGATGATGAGTGTAGATGTTGCCAGGAGCCAATGGGAAGTCTGTTAATACTTTTTAATTTAAATTGGTAAGTTAAAGCCAACAATTGAGACAAGTGACAAAAACTCAAGTTCAAGTTCAAATCTCCCCTTCGTTAACAGTCATGTGAACATTCCAGCTGAAAGGCTGAAAGCCCATATAATCTAGGTGAAATCACAAACGTCTATTTGATAAGGTAAATTAAAAAAATGAACTTTCACGGCTAAGATGTGAATGAAATGAAAAAAAAAAAAATTATAAATATATATATATAAATAAAAACATTCTTGTCAATTCTCTCTAACAGACGTTCTCCGTCTATACGTGTGCTGCTCTGAGATAAGCTAATTTAATCATTTGGTAGAGATCTCTGAAGCTGAAGCTGTCACATAATTATCATTGCCCTAAAGGAACACAAGCAAACATGCTTCTAAACACCTTCTTAAAATACGCCATATATATACATATATATATATATTGCTTGAAATGAAACCAATCTGCATAAATTATTAAAACACTGGTTTTGCAAATATTGAATGACAGCTCACTAACTGACCTTCCAAGCTCCTAATGAAAGAGAGGTCTATTTTAGCTCATCTAAATACAGGAAATGCTTCACGGTAATTAATAAACAGTGATGATGGATATGCCCATCGTTTCTTTTGTAACTTTTAAAGCCAACGTTAAATAGTACTATAAGGAAAGTTGGAGGTTTGAAGACTCGCCTGTCAAACTAAGCTGGAAAATAGATATTTGGGTCACGCACAGTTGCCTGTCATCTGCATCAATCTGGGTAATTAGTGAGTAATTGGAGAAGAGAGAGAGAGAGAGAGAGAGAGAGAGAGAGAGAGAGAAAGAGAGAAACGGACCTCCAAAAAAAAATAAATAAAATAAGCTGGTGTTGTTGATGATGCATTCTCCCCTAATCGAAACAATTTGCTTAGTTTCCCAGCTGGGTTTCATGTGCTTTTGATTACTCTCTGCTATTTAGTTCCACAAAATTACATGCTGCTTAATGGGCTTTTAATGGTTATAGGTTTCTCTACTTTTTTAATGAGGTTCACCAGTTGGTTGCTAATGCCCTATGGATATTTGGCAACTGTCCAGTCCGTGTGCTGTTCGAGTCCTTACCCCAGTTTACAGCTCAGGGGTTTTTTTCGTCTNTAATGGTTATAGGTTTCTCTACTTTTTTAATGAGGTTCACCAGTTGGTTGCTAATGCCCTATGGATATTTGGCAACTGTCCAGTCCGTGTGCTGTTCGAGTCCTTACCCCAGTTTACAGCTCAGGGGTTTTTTTCGTCTGCAGTGTAAAATCTCAACAAGAAAGCAATTTGTTTTGGATGCGCTTCACATATCCTTTTTAGGTTAGCACCTAATTGAGGCCCCAGCAGCCGGATCATTTGAGCGCCTAAGCATTTAATCACTGCACTTCTGGTCCTTTTCCTTCTTACTTCTGAGTTTATGTGGATTTCCTCATGGCACCGATCCCAACCCCACCCGCATGCACTTCCTAACAGCTCCTATCATCACTCCCGATTGACTTTAGCCGCATCCTCTTTTTATGACGAAGCGAGGGCATTTTAACGGTAGTGATGGATCTCAGGAGCCTCTTCGGAGGAGGTGGTGAAAGAAGAGTAAGCTTGGGACCGGCTGAGGTAGGCTGCGGATCTTAAAGGGGGAATTCCACTGATGTTTCCAAATTGCTGCATAATGATTCAGAGTGGTTTGGTCTGAGAGGTTTGGTCTGTGGTAGGAGCGAGGAATGCATCAATCCGATATTAGGATTGGATATCGGGTCCGATATTAAAAAAATTAGCTGGATCGGGTATTGGATAATTAGGCCGATCTACTGGGCTAATCCGCTCAATTTAATTAGTCTGCGATGCCATATGTCACCAGCATGGTAGCTAATACATTTTACATTTCATATATTTAACTTTAACATGCACTTATTGTCAAAAAAATAGCTGCACCCAAAAGTAATCCACAGACAGGAAAGAAACTTGGTGGACAGATTTGACACTGTGAGACATGCAAATGAAGTTTCACGCTCGGCCGCGCATGTGCCGTAAGCAAGGGTTAGCCTTATCTCTGTACCTGACTGACCAAACTGCCACAATTGCAGCGGTCATTCAGTGAGCAGTGATGCCCTCCATGAATCATCCTGTGAGTGATTGTCAGACAGCTGCACGGCGCAGGACTACATGCACACTGACTGTTATGACGACTGCCCTTAACACCACGTCAGCGTCACCAAAGACTGCAATGGTGTCGTGCCAGACTGTCATGGAATGACGCAGAATGGCAGTGGGTCATCTTCAGGGACGTGTCCCGCTTTTATCTTAGTGGAGACGGCCAACAAATCCGTGTGGGGAGGCTCCGTGGTCAGCACCAAGATGAACAGTTTGTTGTCACGTGCCCCACGTCCAGAAGGCTTGGTGTCACTCCACCTCCACCCCTACCGCACCATCTGCCGGAACTGTGTGAGAATATTGAAGCTGCATGGGATGGATTATCACAGGACACCATTAGGAACCTCTGCAACTCCATGCCGAGACGTCTGGCATGTAGTGTTACCAAACATGGCGGCCCAACGCCATACTGAGAGACACTACTTCTGTATGTGTAGCTCAATAAATATTGATCATATCAGTCTAAATGTATCACCATTTATTGTTCCTGGTAACCTTTATCTTCCTTTCCAACAGCACTGCAGTCCAACACTTCCTTCTGGGTGCAGCTGTTCATTTGACGATGAATGTAAATGTTGCCAGGAGCCAATGGGAAGTAACAGCCTGTTAATACTTCCTGCTGTTTACTATTAAAGTGACAAATAAATACTAATTTAGTACATTTATATCTGTATGATTTTTGTTATATTTTGTTATATTTTATATAATGTTTAAGTCAATCCTGATGCCTTAAGTCTGTCCCACATGGTGATGTATACAGTTTATTAATTCAACAATAGTATCAGATCAGTATCTGGTACTGACTGATACATAAAGTTCATTAATCAGTATCGGTACAGGAACTGAAAAGGCCTGTCAGTGCATCCCTAATAGGAATAAAACAGCTTTAAAGCTATCCTTATGAAATGGTTATGAATACGTCTGAGACATTGTTTTATGATAGTTTTAAGATAAAGTTTTAGCCTTATCCATTTATTTGAATCCATTCACAGTACACTATATGGCCAAAAGTATGTGGACACTTGACCGTTACACCTGCATGAGCTTGTTGCACATCCCATCCAAAGCTATGGACATGAATATGGAATTCCTCCTGACACTGTTCTTGTGATGATGATGCTTCCAGAGGCAGTTTGGAACTGTGGTGAGTGATGCATCAGAGGATGGGTGCTTTTTATGTGCTACATGCTGCGACACTTGGCAGCACTGCTCTGTCAGTTTGTGTGGTCTAATGCTTTGGGGCAAAGCTAGCAGGCCAGACGTTTGATGAGCTGACTGGAATCCTATGTTTCATGTGCCATGTCTGAAGTCAATGAGTCCTTCAGCACGACCCAATCTACTGCCAGTGTTTGATGAAGCTTGCATGGCTGTATGCTTGTTTTTGTACACCTGTTAGAAGTGGGTGTGGCCGAAACACCTGAACCCAGTAATTAGAGGGTGTGTCCACATACTTTTGGCCATATTGTGCACATGCAGGGTGTTGCAAAGCAAAAGGAAAGTGTAGGAAAATGTATTTTTTCCAGATTTGCCACAATTTTATCATCCTCAACATTCCATATAAAATCTCAGGAGACACGTGTCGGTTCGCTGCTGGTTATGAGGAGTAAAAATAAATGATGGTTCCCATCAGCGGCACTCTAAAGAAATCAGAGTTTGTAAAGAAATCAGACTTTGTTTACAGCTCGGCCACCGAAGTATGCAGAAATTCAGAAACTCCCTTTTAAGCATCCCAGAGGGAGAGCTGGTCATCAGCGCGACCACGGCATGCTGTAATGGGAACATAAACAGGCGGTTTCTGATGTGGGCCTGTTTACGGGACCAATTAAGCGCTGAAACGGCCACATATCTCGACCACTTAACAAGGCTCTCCACACGGGCAGCTGGGAGGCCGGCTGCTGCCTGGCCTGGAGCTCAGCACGAGACTCTGGGAGAAAGCTGGCGTGGACACATGGCACCCCACCTTCACGTTCATTCCTTTCCCATGGAACCCAAACGGATTTGAGATATTAGCACCTTTTTTACTGAGTGCTCTATTGACTCAAATAGGGCATATTTTCATCTTCAGCATGCCTCACCCAGACAAGGCACCCAGAGCCTCTTCTCTTCATTTCCTAGCCCTTTTTGTATGTGCTCTGCACAGATACACCCAATTCTTCTATGGTGGCTTTCAATTTTGCCACCGGTAGAGGGATTTTTCCTTAACGTCTGGATATTGATTCCGTAGAGGAGGATCCCTGGGCATAAATATGAACAATCAAATGTATGAAATGCCTCACGCTCCATTTCGCAAAATAAATAAACACACTTTTGAACAGGGGGCAATTCAATCTGGGCTTCAAACAGCATTAGCATATTTCCAAAACGCACGTGTTTGTGTCTAGTTTTCTATTATACCTCACCTTCCGTTTTCCCCCCTAAAACACATTGTGAGGCCCCGCGGATCTCTGTTGCGGCTTTAAGGTTTTCCCAACAAAGCTCCGCGGCCTTTGTTCGACTATAAAATTGGATGAAAGCTCGCCTGAAAGCTCTCAAAGGAGACGACAAAGCCATCGGGACTGTGAAAGGCTGGCGGAGAAGCGCGGGTTAGTGGCAGACAGACTAACAGCTTTCCTTTTCAACCTCTTCTTTCCCTCAAGCCCATCCAAGACTCCGGTCCGCCGTTATTTGTTGAAACATTGAGATGCCGAACAGTCGATGGCTCCGCATGCGGTGCTAATCTCAGGGAAATGCGGAAAACGAGTGTTTCTTTGGGAGGGTTTGGTGACAAACATGTTCGGTGGGTATTTACCTTCAAATGTACTTAAGTATGGAGAGTAACAGGAGCATGATTTATTATGGCTCTAATGTCCTATTATCATTTCTGGAACAAGACTCTTAATCAGCTCAGTGTAGGTGAAGAGACTCTAGTGTCTCTCAGTCCACCAGTCTTTAATAGAAGCTCATGAATTAGTCTGACACTGATGTCTATTCAAATGATCATAAGCACAGAACACTGAAGGAGAACAGTTTCCATTAGCTAGAACCAAG